>VZQC01002773.1:247417-303959 GCA_009823505.1 Rhizomys pruinosus
AAAAAAAAAAAAAGACTAATGAAAGGATTGTGCAAATGGAAAAGAAAAGCTTCAGTGACAGCATTCAATGGGAAAAAATCACTCTTCTACAAATATTTATGAATAGAAAAGCATTTTGACATTTAGGATCCTGAAACAGTGTAAGAAAAAAGTTCCTGAAGAGAAATGTCAGTGTGATAAAAACAATAGAATAATTTTTAAAGGGTGAAAAAGAGCTAAATAAAGAAAAAGAGCATATAGAAACTAAAATTACTATTAAAAAATTAAAATCTGTGTGAGAGGTTATGAAGGATGATATGGAGATTGGATAAAATATAACACTGAGAAAAATGACAGACTTATATAGGTTTTCACAAAGAGATGAATATTGGGAGACGAGAAACCAAAATACAAAAACTGAAGAAAAAAAGTGTCTGACATTTTTCAGGGCTCAAAAAGTAGAAAGTCAGAGGAGAAATTGGAAAAGAAACCAGAGCAATTATAAGAAAACTTTCTTAAGCTAAAAGAAATAGCAGAGTGAATAGATTGAAACATGTTTTTGAATTGTTGAAAAAAATATCAGCGATCAGTCCATCATGAATTATGAAGATAAAGAAAAACAAAATGAAACAATTAATAAGCATATAGAAAAAAATAAAAGATAGTAACAACTTAAATTTGAGAGAAACAAGAAGTCAAGCTGACTTTGGTCATTTCTAGAAGCAAATCAGTACAGAGAGAGAATACCACAGGATCAAGAGGAAAGTGTCTCTGCTGAGGGTCTGTTCAATTTCTTCTTTATGTGTGTTGACCTAGAAACATGTTCTCTTGCACATGAAAGTTAACAAAATATGTGAAATTGTACGGTGTGTTATGTGTATACATTTGTGTGTAGAAATTATGAGTTTAACCATAAGGATGGTGATGTGTATTTTTGCTTGGCTCTGCTTGAAATGAATGCCTCTTTACTCCTTAGGACTAGGTTAGATTCTTCTAACAACCACATAGACCATACTAGAGGAAGAACTTCACAATGGATTCTACTGTTTTTAGGGTTCTTATGATATGCTACACAATCTTCTTGGCATTAGGATTCAGAGGACAAACCAAAAGAAATGGCATATTTCTTACTATCCAGAGTTAGAAAGACTAGGCCTTGAGCAAAAGACACCCATTTCACTCCTAACTGACATGCCAGTCAAAAACCAGAGATTATATAGATGAACAAGTAGGAATTTTGATGGTGTAGAAGACAAAAAGAAATTTCTCAGGGTAAAGAACAGAAAGAACATGCTGGGTGGTGTGGTGCATACCTTTAATCCCAGCACTCAGGAGGCAGAGGCAGGCAGATTTCTGTGAGTTCAAGGTCAGCCTGGTCTACACATTGAGTTTCAGGCTAGCTGGAGCTACAGGGAGACCCTGTCTCATAAAGACAAGGAAAAAAAAAAAAAAAGAATTAAAAGAAAAAGAAAAAGAGAGAAAAGAAAAGAAAGAACAGCCAATCCCCTTATGTGAATATATATCCTAATATAACATGAGGAGCCAAGAACTTAGAAAGGATACATAGAAGTAAAGGAAAAGAAAATCCGGAAACAGGGAGATAGTAAGGAACAGATGTTACTAGTGCAGAGGTCGGGAGGGTGGGCTGTTGGGTTAGAAAGGGAGGAGTGGGGCCGGGCGTGGTGGCGGTGGCGCACGCCTTTATCCTAGCACTTGGGAGGTAGAGGCAGGCGGATTCTTTGTGAGTTCAAGGCCAGCCTGGTCTACAAAGTGAGTTCCAGGACAGCTGGTGCTACAGGGAGACCCTGTCTCGAAAAGACCAAAAAAAAAAAAAAAAATTAAAATAAAAAAAAAAATAAATAAATAAATAAAGGGAGGAGGGGGAAAAACGGAGGTATGCTGGGAGGTGGGGGAGGCCAGAGGAGGGGAGGGTGGGGGTGATGGGGGTGCTGGGGCTGGGCAGAGAGGAGGGGGCGGTAAGGGAAGAAAAAAGAATAGAGGTGATTGGAACTTAAGAGGCTAGGAAACCCAGACTATAATGTGATGTCCCTAAAACCCCCATGAGAAACTCACATACACTGTTTGAACATTCGTGCCTGGGTTGTGCAAACTGGTGGCTGCGTGGCAGGGAACACAGCGCATGACAAGGATAACTCCCTTTGAATGGTTCCTGAGAGCTGTCCACGAGACTATCTCCAAAGCGCTTGATTATCTACCAGAAATAAAAAATAGGACCCTACTGTCCAGAACAGGACAGGCTTCAGGGATGGGACTTAGGTTAATGGAACAGGAACTGATCTGGAGCCATTCTATCTGAAGTCAAGTGCTTATAATTCCAGACAATGCACACTGCTATGAGAGAAAAACCAATCAATGGTACAACCCAGAGCAAAATGCTAACCACCATGATGAGCTGCCCAGCTAACTACTTCTATTGGTGCAGTAGAGGCACTGCTGTCTGGGGGACGGTCAACAGCTGTCTAATTGGACTTGGAATCCTCTCAATGGGAGTGAACCCATGAGAGCCACTGCAAACTCAGCTAAATGCACAGGCTGGAGAGGACATAGAACATAGAGAAAAGCCTATCAGTGTCATATATCTAGACAAGTGAAATTTCTTACCATACACTAACTATTGAATCTTATATTTACAGACAAGCATATCATATGCCACTCATCAAAAAATCTACTCTATGCAACAGATGGAGGCCACTGCAGGATCCCACAACTGGTCAGACACAGAACATAACATCTGAAAAATCCCCATTCCTAGGAAGCACATCTACAATTGAACCTCTTCATGCAGAATGAGGGGCAGAGAGAAAACGAGTGCACCCCTCAATTCTCACCAGTAAAGCTTCCTTATACAATAGAGTGTGATGCAAATGGAAGGCCATAACTCATCAAGCTTCAAAGAATGGGAGCTACGAGAGTGTGTATCCCTGGATGGGACCCCGATATTAAACCTCACCCTCCCACAGATCAGGGATCTTTGAGGAAGAGGGGAGTGGAAAGATTGTGGTATATGAATGTAAAGAAGCAGTGACTATAAGCTTTCACATGTAAACCTGTGCCAATGTAAGGATCAGACAGGAGACTCATGCCAATTGGGACAAGGTCTCAAAGTGGAGCAAGAGAAATGGTTGGAGGACTGACCCTGGACTGAGAACTACAAGAGACTGAGTACTGTTGGGTGAGGAAGAGTACGCCTTACCTAGTATTCCTAGATAGGGTGACTAGACTCCAGGGGATGTATTAGCTCAGAAAGACGTCTGGGTTTGAGACCTTGACTGGATAGGGAGCACCTTGGATATTGAGTTCTAATGCATGAGTTCTGATGGGGGGGGGTTGAGGTATGGGGGGGGACAACTGGGTTTGATTGGGAACCATTGTAAGAGTTGTACAAATGCTCAATAATAATTAAAAGAAAAAAGAAAAGAAAAAAAAATACCCAGAAAGAACAGGAAGTTTAAAAAATGCCCTCAGAAATGTTTTAGAAAGAAAAGACAGATGAATTGACAGGGACAAGTTTGCATAACTAAACACTAGCAGAGCTAGCCTACAAACAACGCTATCCAGCTCTCAGAATTCAAGAATCCAAGCTTTTAATCCTATATCATCCATCTTAAGTAGATGTCACTAATCCATTTTACACAGGAGGCAGATGAAAAACTCAAGTTCATCCTTGATTGAATTTTGAACTGCAATTTGCCTAGTCCTCAGAAAGCTATTAAAACTGTTCTGGGGCTGGAGAGATGGCCTAGCGGTTAAGAGCGCCGACCGCTCTTTCAGAGGACCCGGGTTCTATCCCCGGCACCCACATGGCGGCTGAGAACTGTCTGAGACTCCAATTCCAGGAGAACTCCAGTTCCAGGGGAATCCGAGACCCTCTTCTGACCTCCGCGGCATTGCACGACACGGGTGCACAAACTTGCATGCAGGCAGTACATTCATACACATACAGAAGTAAATAAAAATTAAAAAAATTAAAAAAAAACTGTTCTGACTAATAGTACCAAGAGTATGCTACAAAGAAAAAAATTTTTTTTTTGGTCATGGAGTCTGTTTCTTCCCTGTTTCCCCCTAAAACGGCTCTTAAGCCTCTGGGTTCCTGCGTGCTGAGGACTGTCCTTTCCCTCTGAGCTAAGCTCATCTTTCTGTTTCAGTCTGGAGTCAGACTCTGAGTGACTGTTTGCACGCTCTTGTTTCAACAATGGTAATGATTTAAAATTTATTCATTACTTATTTATTTATTTGTGTATGAGTGTTTTGCCGGCATGTGTGTGCGTGCACCAGTATAATGCCCCAGGAGGCCAGAAGACAGTGTTACTTCCTCTGAAACTGGAGTTCCTGACAGTTGTCAGTTCCCAAGTTTGTGCTGGGAACTGAACCTGGGTTTCTACAAGAAAGCGGTGGCGCACGCCTTTAATCCTAGCACTTGGGAGGCAGAGGCAGGTGGATCTTTGTGAGTTCAAGGCCAGCCTGGTCTACAGAGGGAGTTCCAGGACAGCTGGGGCTACAGGGAGACCCTGTCTCAAAAAGACAAAAAAAAAAGAAAGCCAATGCTCTTAATCTCTTGCCATGTCTCCAGCCCCATGAAGATTATTTGAAATCTCCCTGTGGCCCCCCATGTTCCCTGTGCTTTAGACTCTTATTAAAATTGTACCATAATTAGGCATTGATTACCTCAAAGGTGACTGCAATGTAGCACATCAACTTCTTCAGCTCCTGCTTTTGAATCTCAGTCTCAGTCACTGGCATTAAATCCTCAAGAGTTATATCACAACTATTTTCTCTTCTCCACTACTAAATACGGTTAAGAATTGTGTTATACCCATTTAATGTCTGGTTATTTCTCTGATCTAGGTTCTGTGTTCCACTGAAAAGGATGAGATTAGTAGACTAAGACCCTTTGTCTCAAACCCTTACCCATGTTCTACCATAATGTTAGCTATTAGTTTTATGACTATATATATATATATATATATATATATATATATATATGAAATAATAGCCATAGCTGAGGTACACTGTGCCACTACAGGCTATAACTATTAATCAATTACGCATTGGATCTTTGGATTAATGTTCCTAATATTCATTCTTCTTTCATAGTTTCCATCTTTGCCCTGTATTTTGGGACTTCTCCATCTCTGTCTTTCAAGTCTTTTACTTTTGCTTCAACACAATTTCTTTTTTTTTTTTTTTGACACATTTTCAACTTTAAGAACATTTGTATTATTCTCCATTTCCCTTCTGTCTTTCATCAATAAAACAGGAAATGATGATGCATCTAACTTCTAAAATAATTTCTAAGAATTATATATCAATTTCTTTATATTATAAATAGTAAATGTTTGTGTTCTATTACCTGCCCCATTAGTTTGTGAATTCGTATCATTAGAGTTTGCTTTGGCTTGACAAATGAGGAGTATAATTTATCTTAATATGTCTTAATTTGTCTTAAACTCATGTCCAGTTTCCCTATCCTTGTCTTTTCCTGGCATGAATGGCAGAAAGCTAGAGCTTGGCTCAGGTGTCTCTGCGGGACAAGTTCTTCCTAAACCTGAAAAAGGCATCGCTGGGCATTTGGTACAGGGAAAGACTATAGGAATAATGAATTGGAAGGAAACAAGAAAGAAGCAGAGGAAGGTGGGAGGCTGCTAGTCACCTACTAGAGGAGGCTACTGAGAGCCTGGGTGGTACCCAGAGAAAGTAGCCAGGCCTTAGTCCTGTGGGTCTGTGATACCAAGACCCTGGAGTCTTAGTATAGGCCAGTAGGAGTGTCAAAGACCTTGAATAGAATGGCTCTCCTTTAGCCAATACTCAGGACACTCAGGGCTGATTGGCAAAAACAACAAAATTTTGGCTTTCTCCTTACTTGTGTTAGTTTGAAGACTAAAATGCAGTCTGTCTTGCCTACGAGTTTTGATTTTGAAAAATCAGACTCATTGTATATTCACACCATCTACCAAGAAACACATATCTTTTCTTATTTTTTAATTAAAAAAAATTTTTTTAATTTATTTTTCTGTGTGTGTGAATGTATTGTCTGCATGTAGATTGGTGCACCCCTGTGTCGTGCAATGCTGCAGAGGTCAGAAGAGGGTGTCGGATTCCCCTGGAACTGGAGCTAAAGATGGATCTCAGCTGCCATGTGGGGGCTGGGAATCGAACCCAGGTCCTCTGCAAGAGCAGTCGGTGCTCTTAACCACTAGGCCGTCTCTCCAGCCCCTATATCTTTTCTTTATATTGGATAATTTTTATCATTATCTTTTTTATTTGCCCATTATACTGATCAGAACTTGAAAATAACAAAATATCAAAATTATGACCTCTGAGAATAAGCTATGTCAATTCCAAAATATGTTTAGGAATTCACATTTTTCCCCTTTAATTTTATATTATTCTAAAATATGAAAACGTACCTTCCACCCATATACAGTAATTACAGAGTCTGAAAATAAGAGGTCATAATTTTGCTACATATTTGATGGTTATATAGGCATATGTTGGAGCAATGCAAAGGGGAGGGAACAACAAAAACATAAAGACTGGATCAAAGAACTGACTGATACAGTTAAACTCTGCCCAAAACAACAGACCTCTGCAGTGAAAGACTTTGGAAAGACAGAGAGAAAGATGCAAGACATGTATGGCAGAAGGCATGAATGGCTTGGGGTGGGGGCAGGGAGAGGGGAATGTGTTCAAATGGGACTGAAAGATAATGTATGAAATACATAAATCATCAATAAAAGTACTAAAAAATGAAATAACTTCCCATTAAAAAAGTCGATTCACATTGAATTTTTTAACAATAAAAAAAGAAAATCACAAAATATCTCACAGTTACAAATGAGGAACAATCCAGCTGTGATATGCATAGACAGAGAAGGAAGATAATCTCCAGGGACATGAGTAAAAGACGATCGTCTGCCCTTAGGCTCTCCAGCTCATCAAGACTGTGAAGAAATTCTTTGACACATTCCCTTAACCTCTATCACCACTTCCTCCTATCCCAGAATTTAGGTGGAGGGGAACGTTGGGAGATTTTAAACAGAGTGAAGTTCATGTACTGGGATATGGGAAATTGAAGTCTCATGATAGAAATTTAATGCAATCACAGATTAATAAATTAGTTACCAATCCTGATCTCTTAGGTTGTATATTAAAATTTATCCCTACTCTTATTTCAATGCTTCTTGACTGCGTTATCATGAGAAAAGGTGGCACAAACTGGCTGAAGGACACCACACTAACCAGACCATTCTAAATTTATTTTTTTCATTTTGTTTAACTAATATAGATTAGTACATGCAGACATTGGATTTGAAAATTTCTCATGTCATGAGAAAGTGAATGTAGAACATGCCATATATACGTTGTCTGCTTAGGGATTTGGACATCTTTTTAAATATTTTATGTACTTATTTTCTTTTTTAAATTTTTTAAAAATTTTATTTATTTCTGTATGTGTATGAATGTACTGTCTGCATGCAGGTCTGTGCACCCGTATCGTGCAATGCCGCGGAGGTCAGAAGAGGGTGTCGGATTCCCCTGGAACTGGAGTTCTCCTGGAATTGGAGTTTCAGATGGTTCTCAGCCGCCATGTGGGTGCTGGGGATTGAACCCGGGTCCTCTGTAAGAGTGGTCAGTGCTCTTAACCGCTGGGCCATCTCTCCAGCCCCATTATGTACTTATTTTCATTTAATGTTTAAGAAGTGTATTGCCTGTGTGTATTTAAGTGTACCTGTGTTGTCCAATGCCTGCTGAAATCAGAAGAGGACATCAGATCCCCTGAAACTGGAGTTATGGATAGTTGTTAGCCACCATGTGGGTGTTGGGAGTTGAACCCAGATCCTCTGCAAGAGCAGAGCACGTTCTTAACTGCAGAGCCATCTCTCTAGCCCCTGGGCATCTTGCTGTATATCCTAGATGCCTCACACACACTCCTGAAATTTTCCAATTTTCCCTTACAGGAATTACTTAACATCAAGAACTTTCTCTGAATAAGAAATCCATCCCCTGACCACATCCTGCGTAGATCCCTCGTCACTGCTGTATTACTTTGGCAGCGTGTTATTTGATATGCCCCTTGGAAACCTTGTGCTTGCTAGCAGTGGCAGCCACAGAGTTGATGCACTTGCCAGTAAGACTTGAAGACAGGCCAAACAACAGTACTCTGTCTTTTTTCTTTTTGTCTTTTTACTAAGATCTCAAATTCTATGTCTGCAGTACAGTTTCTCTAGTCTTACTGATTATTTATATCTGGTTATACTTTCTATTTGGATGCTTAAGTCCACACAGTTACCCAGATTAACCAAGGTTTTTGTTTTCTCAAGGTCAGTTGAGGATCTGGTCCTCAGGGGTCTCTCAGGGTTTCTTTTTTGGAGGGGGAGGGTGGGACCACCTTGCTCCTTTCAGCTTTTCATTCACCAGTTCCATCCACTCGAGGACAAAATCAGGTCTTGCTAGACCAGGTTTCCTTTTCTGAAGCATGAGCAGACTTTCCTCTTTATAGACTGGATACTGGCTGAAGTCTCAGTGGCTCTCGAACTTTATTCTTTTAAAAGTTAGTTCATCATTTCTTATTACTGAAGGGAGTATGCTTTCCTGTCATCTCTCAGACCTAGATCTTTATTTGTTATTTCTCTCAGAAGAACATGCTTAACTTTCTTAAGAGTAACAAAGACTGAAGACTCATGTCTCTCCAAGAATCCTCCAAACCTTCAATGCCAGATGGGGACTGCCGAGATACCCAGCCTGTGGATTGAGCAGCTGCTGGGATTTCAGACTCTTCAGAGTGTGGACTGCCATTGTTGTAATATCCAGGCTGAGTCATGGAGGCCAGTGCAGGGGGATCAGGACAGGATGTGTGCTTGCTGGACCTCATTTGGGTGACCATGGAGGGGAGGGACCCCAGTGTGGAGCACAGGGGCAGGACTGATGGGGGCAGGATTGATGGGGGCAGGATTGATGGTTGTTTGGGCTTGCCGGGGAGGAGCCTTCAAACACTTCCTTAAGGAAAACATGACATCTTTTAGCAAAAACAAAAAAAGAAAGGAAGAAAGAAAGAAAGAAAACCTCCAACCCAGGTGATATGTGTATGTATGTTTGTATATATTTACGTATGTGTGTGTATATATATATATATATATATTAAAGCAAAAAAAATTATTGAAAAAAACCCACAAATACAAACAAACAAACAAAAAGAGTAACAAAGGCGCTCTCCCAACATCAAGCGCCCCATTTCCAGCCACCCTTCTAAGCTTTTACAACTTGTGATATGAGACATCCATTCCTCTCAGCTCCCTTTCTCCCCTATGAAATTTGCCTCTAATGAGAAAACGGGCCTCCCTGGGCTTCAACTGGTAGCAATTTGTGTATTATCACACCTGCTAGACTGCATCTTCCTTGGTTATCCTGTCACCTGCTTCTTCTAAACTCTTTTCTTGGCTTCCTGGAGGATGCACTGTAGTTTTATCCTCCAGCAATTCTGCACTAGTTTCTCTTCCTCCACTCACCTCTTCAATACAGGAGTTTCCAGGACTCTGGGATTTCCTCCCTCTCAGCTTCTGCTCTCTCCTGAGGAAGTATTCACTGCTATAAGGAATAGATCTCCAACCTGATGTGGTGGCACACGCCTTTAATACTAGCACTTGGGAGGCAGAGGCAGGTGGATCTTTGTGAGTTCAAGGCCAGCCTGGTCTACAGAGAGAGTTCCAGGACAGCTGGGGCTACAGGGAGACCCAGTCTGGAAAAGACAAAAAAAAAAAAAAAAAAAAAAAAAAAAAAAAAAAAAAGAAAGAAAGAAACAGATCCCCAAATGACAGAGCCTCAAAATCAGCAATGAGAAGAAATAAAAGTTTCTACTCTATGGTGTTTAAAGACTGAAACTTTTAACTCAGGATCTCAGTGAAACAGTTAATCAGAATCTGGGCCTGATGTATAAACCTGAAACCCCAGCTATTCCGGAGACCGAGGTAAAAGGACTGAATGTTCAAGACTTGCCTGGGCTACATAGTGAGTTCAAGGCCAGTCTGGGAGCTAGAATGAGACTGTCTCAAAGTAAAAAGTGAAAAGTGAGTTGGACAGATAACTCAGTGGTGAAACACTTACTTTGCAAGCATAAAGCGTACCCTAGGTTCAGTCCCCAGTGTCACAAGCAAGTAAGACACAAACAATGACAAAAACCTAGCTATCAGAGATACCAGAATAAGGAGTGAGTGGTTAGGTATCTGAGGGCAGAGTATGGGACTCTTAAAACTCCTTACAGATGCTCATGATGACATGATGACAGTACAGAGGCGCAGAAGTAACACCTGCAGCGAGACCCTCTCTAATCTTCTCATCTCATTTTCCTTCTGAAATTTCCCCCTAAAGAAAAGTAGAATGACTTCTCCTAAGGGGGGGGGGATTTGAGTTAACCTGCAGTTTACATATATGTAGAAAGCAGGTGGTAACAGTGGCCCCTGTAGTTACAAGGACCCTGCATATTTTCCCCAATTTTAAAAAATTGATCCCTGGGCATAGTAGAGGGACAAAAGGAGATGCCATATTTGTAAAGAGGTCATATGCCTACCAACTGTGGCCCAGAAACCAACGCAGATCCTGTGCAGAGGAGAGAAGGAGGAGGGCTTCTGCATGTCCTCCCAACAGGAGGGAGGGGGATATGGACTCAGTCTCTGTGTGGTAGACTCTAGGGATTCAGGTCTAAGCAGGAGCAGCTAGCTGTGCATGGCTATGTCAGAGCTACAGGAGAAGAATATAAAAGAGGGACACTGCATAGGTCTCGACCAAGGACCCTGGCCCTCCACATGACAGGGTGGGACCAAAGATCCAAAGCCAAGCTTGAAAAGCAGCCTTCAGCACTGGTGCAGCCTACAGTGTGTACAGAGTCAACTTAGTTTTCTTTTACCACATTTTGTTAATGCTGGTCTGCACTCAGCTCCATAAGAGAAGCCCATCTAGGAGAGAACGTAGAATGAAATACACATAGCCATGCAAAAGAAAAGGTTCCAGACAGTGTTGTCCTTGGAACTTCGTTACAAAGGCAGGAGCAGAGGCCTGGTGGGGAATGCATGAGCCCGCTGCTTGACAGAATAGACGCTGTGAGGTCACACCACAGTTCTGCCCTGGCCTTAGCTCTTTCCCAGCCCCAGAGACCATCAACACTGGCTTCCAGCTGAAGAGCTAAGACAAGATTTCAGCAGGGCTTTGGAAGCAGCAAGGAGGGGAGGTGAGAGAGATCTACAATCTGTGCTACTTTAACCAAAAGTGGACTTGCGGTCTTACAGTATTCAAAAATAAGTCACAGGGAGGGAGAGGGACGGCTCATTGGTTAACAGTGAGAACTACTCTTGCAGAGGACCTAAGTTTGATTCCCAGCATAGTTCCCCTCCTGGTTTTCTTTGAATAATTCAGTTCTAAGTCTCTTCCCTCCTTCCTTCCTTCCCTCCCTCCCTCCCTCCATTTCTCTTTTTCTCCTTTCTTTTTGTTCCATAGTGCTTTCATTTAGAAAATGAATCTCAGTGGGGTGTTTTGTTTTGTTTTGAGATAGGGTCTTCCTGAAACTCCAGCTGGCCTGAAACTCTCTCTGTAGACCAGACTGGCCTCATAGAGATCTACCTACCACTACCTCCTAATTGCTGGGATTAAACATGTGCACCACCATACATGGCCCTATGGTTTTTACAAACAGGGAAATCTATTTGAATGAAAAAAAATTGTGAATTAATAGTTTATCATCATTAAAAACAAACTTTAAGTAATGACAGAAAAGTTTGCAGTTATAGTTGTAGTTTGTAGTTACAGCTGCCAAAATAAATACAGTTCAGATATGTTGTTTAAAAAACAAAATGTAAATAAAGTTAGAAGAAAACATGGATGAAAGCTGGAGACATGGCAGTTAAGAGCACTGGCTGTTCCTGAAGACCTAGGTTAAAATCCCAGCACCCACCCATGTGGTGGTTAACAGTAGTCCATACATAACTTCAGTTCCAGGGGGTCCGACAACCTCTTCTGTCTTTTCTAGGCATTCCATGACAGGGTGCACATACACACATGCAGGCCATACACTCATACATGTAAATTTTTTATAATAATCATTATAGAGCATTAGAAGACTGGTTTAAAAAGAAAGATATCTATTCGATTAATTATCTCTCAGGCATTCGTGTCTTTGATAGATCATTTATCTATTGAAAATAATCAACATACCATTGTATGATAGCTGAAAAAATATCAATTTATCAAATTATAGTTCATTTGCAATTTTGTTTTACACGTAAACCTAAATTGTAATGATTATTTCTGGGGAGTGTGAGCAGGTGTGATTTACATTTTTACACTTATATGAATTACATTTTTTAAATAGAGAATAGATGTCATTTTCAAGATGTGTTTCATTTGAAAAGCAGTGGTTTGGGTACTGGGACAGGGTGCATTGGCTGGCTTTATAAAATTGCCTTCTATACTAATGAGCCAGAAGAGGGCGCTGCTGCCTCTTTCCAAAGAAATAGCTCAATCACCTGGTGAATCTGGAACATTCCACAAATCCTAGGATTTGCCATCCCGGTGGTCACATTGTTTATCTGGGTCTCTCAGAAACTTTCATAAGAGGTATATGTAGCTTAGAGAGGCCCTGTGGAAGCTTCTGCTAATAACAACATTAATAAACTGTCTATAATTTGTGTCTGGGAGCTCACTGTCCTGAGCCCAACTACCCCTCAGTCCTCTCTGCAGACCTCTTCTGCATCTTCTCCTGATGAAGGATTCCCCTCAGTCATCTTCTCAGCCCTCTTCCCAGTCCTCTCCTTGGCCATCTCCTTGACCCGCCGCTCAGTCCTCCTCAGTCCTCTCCTCCTCGATCCTCTGCTCACAAGGGGCACTTCTGAATTCCAGAGCTGCCCACCCTTAATCAAGAGAGGACTGAGGACAGGACTGAGGACAGGACTGAGGGCTAGTCTTCATCAGGAGAGGACTGAGGACAGGACTGAGGGGGGGATGGCCTTCACCAGGAGAGGTCTGAGACAGTATAGAGGAACCTAGCCACAAACAGGTTCACAGAATCTACCTTCACAGCTACAACCTCAGGGGTCTGACCTGGTCACCAACTGGCTCCTTCAGAAGCGTGTGCTCGTCTTCATAGTACCAGGTGGGAGGCAGCAGGAAGCTTCCAATCTGGAGATCTTAAAGTTTCTATGTATTATTAATTGACCTGCCATGTAGCATAGTTTGGAAGCTTTTTCTTGTACTAGCTGATCATTCTGGAAGCCAAACACATCACCTACTAGACTGCTTATGATTCAAGACTGAGCCAGAAGGGGCCCAAGTGCTAGCACTTCTCACCTAACTACTGCATTCGACAATTGCTGCATCAGTTGCATTAGTATCTGGACAGAATTCCAGTACTCCCTTTTCTTCTACCACGTGTCTCTCCTGTGTGCCTAAATAAGCTTTATTGTGACTCCTTAAAAACCCTTGGGTTGGAACTACAAACAAGGGGATGAATGAAGAGCGCTATAAAGTGGCTCCTGAAAGGGCCTATGATGCTAGTTTATGAGGATGAAGTTCAGCTCAGACTGTGGTAAAACATTTGTTTTTCCAATATATAGAACAATGTGGCTTCAGTCGTGTGTGTGTGTGTGTGTGTGTGTGTGTGTGTCCGTCCATACATCTCCATAGAACAGACAGACAGATTAACGTGTTCAAAAGAAAAGCCAGGTTGCGAGTGGCAGTGCACACCTCCAACCCTAGCAGTTGGGAGGTGGAGGAGGCAGAACTTCAGTTTCAAGCCCAGCCTGATGAGGAGAACTTGTTTTATAAAAAATCAAATCAAAGCAAAAGACCAAACCACCACCAACACCAACACTCCCCCACACAAAGATGACAACACGATGTGGAGCTCTTGGTAGTTTGAGCCAGTGTTGTGTTCTCTAGCTTTTATCAGCGGTCTTTTTTACTTTTTGTAAGTTCTCCATTGGATAAGTGAAGAACTGAAGCACAGAGGTAGGCTGCCCAGGAATTTTCAAGCTAGTGTCAAAGGTGAGGGCATAGTTGGGTTACCCTTGTACCAGTCTACATTGAGATTCTGATATCTGACTGAGGAATGTTTGCCTGTCTTTCCAGTGTTCAATAAAATGGGACAGAGAATGTTCATTTCAGCCAGAGAAGCTCTTGAAAGAAGAAAAGAAAAAAGCACATTCTTTTTTTTTTTAAATTTTTTTTTATTTTTATTTCCGTATGTGTATGAATGTACTGTCTGCATGCAAGTTTGTGCACCCGTGTCGTGCAATGCCGCGGAGGTCAGAAGAGGGTGTCGGATTCCCCTGGAACTGGAGTTCTCCTGGAATTGGAGTTTCAGACGGCTCTCAGCCACCATGTGGGTGCTGGGGATCGAACCCGGGTCCTCTGTAAGAGCGGTCGGCGCTCTTAACCGCTAGGCCATCTCTCCAGCCCAGAAAAAAGCACTTTCATAGCAGCCACATTTCCTAAACAGCAGGCCTGTTCTACATGTCCTTCGTCATTCCCGTCAGTCATTATCTGTGAAGGATGTACATTATGAGCGGCATTTATTAACCGGGGGAACTGCACTACTGACAACAGTGATTTGCCCAGAGTCTCAAGTCTGAGAATAGCGAACTACAAGAACCACACTATTAATTTGCAGCCTTTATCAGGGCCCCAGTAGAGTTTTCACACTTTGGAGCTCAGGTAAAGCAGAGTGTGAGGTCTGGGTCACCATGTGAAGATGCTTGGGTGACTCATGAAGACATGTGTGGCTGTGCTCATTTGACCCCAACGTGGCATGGAAGGACTCACCAGGCTCCCCTTCTTCAGTCAGATGCTGCCACCTGGGTCAGAGTGCGCCAAAGGCATTTGGATGCTATCACGTTAGAAACTTCCTCCGCCGTTGCTCTAAGGACATTCTTTCCTGAGCAAGGACCCTTACTGAGACTTGGCTCTGGCATGTCTCCATCTGAAAACCTAACTCTTCCCTGGGAGTCTGAATTGAAGGTTAGGGATGACTGCTCAGAGGGGGAAAGTGTGCACTGGTAAATCACTTTCATATGACACTTGAGAAATGTTATTATAAAGCTGAGTAAATCGAAGCATGAGTTAGCCAGTCCTTTGCCTGATGATGTCACTCACTTTGTGCTTCCTCCAGCCTATGATTAATAAAAGGGGGTTATTACAGTAACTCACTCCTAGTGGGCAGCAGTGACGTCAGCAGCAGCTGAGCAAACTGACTACATTTAGTCGTGCGTGTGTATGTGGGCATTTTTTTTTTTCCTGTGACTAACATAAAGCTAACAGCATCTAATAAAACAAAGACTCCTTGGAAGTTAAGGAACTTATTGGATGAATTCTCCTCTACAGGGAGCACCATTTTAATTGTTCTCACTTTATAGCTGAATGATGTTAGAGTTGGGCAAAATGACATTATTGGCTTTCCACTCATTTCATTATAGTAATCACAAGTGGTTTTTGAGAGACAGGCTTTTTATTTTTAATGAACTGGCTCTTTTACCCTTCATCATTCCTGTCCATCTTTAAAGAAGAGGTCAGTGCCTCTTAGGATAAGGGACCGTGGCACTAAATTGGGTTTTGAAAGTTTGAGGCCGGAATAGAATTCAGTGATGGCCAGGTATACTCCACAAGAACGTTGTGCTACAGTTTGCATTCCCAGGCTGATTAAAACTCACAGAAGCCCTGCTTGCTGCTTCCCCTTTGCAAACTTGACCTTCCTAAAATTAGACTGGGGCACCTGGAAATATTTATTGACCCAGCTGAGCTGCTGCCAGAGCTTACACAGGAGAGTGCACCGTGCGGGTGAGCAGCAGCACCCAGGCCATTGTGGCTCGGACATGCCTGGGAGCTGATCCACAGAAGGCCACAACCTTTGGACTCTATCAGGACATGTAGGAGGCAGCAATTCACTGATTTGAAGAGAACAAAACAAAACAAAACAAAACAAAACAAAACAAAAACAACCAAAAAATCCTCCACATTGGACAGCCCCAGGTTTTTGCCTCCTGAAGCTATAATTTGGGAAGAGGTTGTAGGGGTGTCTGTGTGGCTAAGCAGACTGGATTAGAGTCAAGGTTTCTCCATTCTTATCAGTCCAATGGAATCTATATGTTAAATCTCAATGTCTTCAGCAGCAACATGGGACTTATTCCCCAAGGGGATCCAGGTGAGGAAAAGGATTATGGCATTCGGGTCTGTGTTTCTTTGGGAATATTTTTTATACTCTTCTGGAGGAGAGAGAAAGATCAGTTTCTGTGGCAGATATTTCCAGATTGGGTTCAAACTGAGTTATGAGGATTTATAAATATATGTATGTTGGTCAGGAAGAACTTTGAGGGGGAAATGTATTTGGCTTTAGTTAGTGTTTCCCCCTGCCCCAGTGTGTGTTGTTATAGAGGCTGCCAGTGATTACTGAGTTTTTGCACATACTAACCAATCTTGGAAGGAAATCCAGGCATTTATGAAACATATGGGAGTTGATTGAGGCCTTTGGTTCCAAAACGACCTTTTACCTGAGGAAACTGTGATTCATACCTTGGAGATGACATGGTGTCAGAGTGTCCAAGACCTTGTCCTCTTAGCTTTGTCCATGGAAAAAAAAATCACTTTTGACTTTCCTTCTCCTTCCTGGATGACCTGAGTCACTTGGAAGCTAAGCCTTGAACCTGGGGAGTTGGCCCTCACCTTCTGAGTAGCAGTCACATCTGAGCTTGTTTCATGAAGCCTGCTTTGTTTGTGAGGGTCACATTTGTTGATGATAAGGATGGTTTTCTGTTATGTGGGATCCTTCAAAGTCCTGTCCTCCCTGGAGGGCCATAGTTGTCCTTGAACAGCTCTACTTCCTTAGAAGAAGGAAGTTCTCCCAGGAGCTCATGATGTTTGGGAATGAACACTGGGATTTAGAAAAGAACTCTGCTTTATCTCTTTGGATCTTGAGTGACCTTGCCCTAATGCATTAAGCAAATAAAACCACACTACAGTATTATTATTGATTTTTTTTTGTTGTTAGGAGATAGGTGCGCAGTAATCTCACATTTGTGAATTTTACTGCAGAGAATCTCTGTACATGGATTTAGCGGATCCTGAATTGCTAAAGTGAGGAACTCAGCTCTTCATTTACTCTACTTTGTGAGTCTGTTGTCTTCTAACAACTTGGAAGTCAGCCAGCTCATCTATATTTGTTACTGGCCACCGAGATTCCACCTTTGGTTAAAAACTAAATGCCGGCAGAAAACAATGCACGGAAGACATAGTAGAATGTTGGTGGGAATGGCAACGTAGCTTGTTTTAAAAACTTGGGTATCTGTGGCCTGGTGTGGTCTCCAGCTACCGGGAAGCACATGGGCAGGAGAAAGTAGGATCACTGAGTCATTAATACTTTGCACAACTGGGTTCTTCTTCAGTGTTATAGCCTGGACTGCCAAGACTTCTTGGACCATGGCTGGAAAGAAACCTTAAAAATCATAACTAACTCAGGACTTCTCTAGTGGAGAATCACTGCCAGTTCTGCTGGTGTGGACACTGAGCCGCGCTGGGCACTATGGGGGGCAGGGCAGCAGCACTCCTGGCCTCTGCCCCCAGATGCCACTGGCACTTTCTTTCTGGTTGTGACAACCAAAAGCACTGTCAGATGTGCCCAGGACAAAGTCATATCCGCTGAGAACCACAATTCTGGAATGAAGAGTAACAGTTTACTTAGTGGATTTCCCTCCCTCCTTCCCTCCCTCCTTCCCTCCCTCCCTTCCTTCTGTTTGAGCTGTAGCATCATGGTCCCCTCTTTGGCTAACAGCCTCTCCAATATTCTGAGAATGGCCCTTATAGAGAACATGAGGCCTGATAGATTTCGGGGGGCTCTGGAGAGGATATAAGTGGGAGTCTTGGGAATCATGGAGTTTGGATTAACTGACCATGTTGTTTTTGATAAATTGGGGGGGGGATTTTAATGCCTCTCTTCCCTATTTTGAACTAAGCATTCATTGATCTGCCTTGAAAGCAGATAGCCTCCTAGTTTAATTTTGACTGTGAAGTGTTGCCCTATCTCTGTCTGCAGTCCTCACATCTAACATTTGGTCCAGCAGGCTGTGGCTGTCCAAGAAACAGGAGGGTCTGCCAATTTCATATTCTACTGAAGCATCTGATGGGACCCTTAGTCACTGACTCCTGCAATCTACTGCAGCAAATATCATTCTGAACCCTGCCCACGTTTTCTGGAGCTGAGCTGCCTCTGGGTGGTGGTGGTGGGAGGGGGGAATCACCACTCACCAAGGAGGCCAGGATTTGGCTGAGCCCAGAATAATACTGAGTGGCTGAGAACACCTCCCAAGTCTTTTTGATTTCTCTCCACGGTCACGTTTCATGTTCAGTTTCCCAGGCGGGGTGCAGCAGAAATCATGCTTTTGGGGAAACAGATTTTTTCATGAGAAGGAACTAAACTGCCCTGAGTCGTCAGCAGCTTGTCTGTAGCTCTGAACCACCGGGTTTTGTGTCATTTAGTTGTATCTGAAGGCAACTTCCCCCCACCGGGTCACCTGCTCAGGGTATTCACATCCCCTGGCTTGCATGTTTGACTTCATCACAGGATCTGGGGATCTATGAGCTGCGGCTAACAAGAAGTCATGAAAAAAACGGCCCCCTTTCCGGGCTTGTCTCCTTGCCTCATGAATAGCGAGGGAAGAGACCGATTAATAGCCTGGATGAAAGCCTAAGGACATACGGTCTGCTCGAGAAGAAAAGTGAACATTCTCCCTTCTTGTTCTATGCCAACTTTTATATGGCCACAGCTGCTGCAAATGATAAACACCACTCCAGTGTAGGGTTAGCTGTGCCCCTAAGAAATGTGTCACCGCAAGCCACAGGCCAGCACTGAACGCAGGTCTCTCCCTCATCGCACAATTGAGCACTTATCCTCAAAGGAACTTTGTTTCTTGACCAGCTCACTAATTGTGATTGAAAACACCAGCTCCCCAGCAAAGCATTGGAAGTTAGCAACAGCAAGACAGGCCCTAATTGCTCCATTTACATAAAAGTAGAAACATACAACTTCTAAATATAAATCTCTGGCACATCGTTTCTTTTGCAATTACAGTAAAATAAGGTACCAGTTTCCCTCTGTGCTCCTCCTCGCAGCAAGCTGCTCCCCGGGGTTCGCTAGTGGCTGCTCCCCCAGGCGAGCGCAGGGCCAGCGTGGAGTTGGAGCTTTGTGAAGTAGCCAGTAAATCAGACCGCCTCCGCTAGGTGCAGAGCGCGGTGGCAGCGGGCCACCCTGCCAGTGCGGTAGTTGGTGGGACCGAACTCCACACCGAGAAAGCGCGGGGCCTGCGTGGCCGGCTCGCCTCGGTCCGCAGGGAGCCCGGCGGCCCCTGGCATCGCCCGGCCCTGGCATCGCCCGGCCCCTGGCATCGCCCGGCCCCTGGCCTTGGCGGTGGCCTGGCTCGCTGGCTCTGAGCGCTGGGTTCAGAGATTCCCAGCTGCACTCACTGAACAGTGATTTTTTTTTTCCCCTCCCTGAATTCTTTAGCTGCCAAAAAGGGGGGAAAAATCAAGAGCTGCTCTTTTAAAAGAAGTTGCCCTTGCTGGTGCTCAGGGTAAAAATAGAGGCGGCCGCTCGGAACGGCTTGGCCGAGAGTCCAGGCGTCCCGCGAGCTGGGCTGGAGCTGCGCGTTCGGGCGTGATCCCTGGAAACAGCCAGCAGGTGCTGCTCAAGGTACGGTGCAGGCCGAGGAGCGGGACCAGGGCCTGGGTGCCCGCAGTCCCCGCGGGAGGGGCAGGAAGCGAAAGAGAAACCAAGGAAGGAGCGGCGCTGACCAGCGCACCCTCGGCCCAGGAGTTGAGTGGGAAGACGCTGACTCTGAGCCCAGAATATTCCACAGAAGCTATTTTAACCTGCCTGCGGCCCCCGGCGCCCCCACCTTGATTTCCACTGAGTGAGGAGGCTTTCCTTTCCCACTGCGTTCCGCTCTGAGGTTGGGGATCCAGCTACGTCATAGCTATTAGGGTGGCCTAGCAGGTGGGCGCTTCCATGGCACCAGACAGCCAGCCAACAGAGTCTCAGAGCCACACTTTGTGGGGAGGCCACTGGAGTCAGGGTCCTGCACATTCCCATAACACACGTGCTTAAGAACCCACCAGGGTGCTTCCTAAATAACATAGTCTTTTTGTGAGCACCGAGCTTCGCTCTGTACTGATGGATCCCATTTCATAGATAGGAACATTGAGGCCTGGGTTTAAATGTCAAGGGAACTGCAGAGCTGAGTCTGATCTGGGTGTGCTCTGTGCCACCCAGGCCACTTTAGGGGACTTTGGGGGAACTGGTGGTATTTCCTTCCACTGGGGTCATGTGTCAGACGGGGTGAGTTTAGATGCCCTGAAGGTCATTGGCCTCATCCATTTTCATCAAATAAACTGCAGAAGCTCTTTCTTCTATGTGGCTTTGTAGCTGGCCCCACTGATTTAATTTCTGTCTTTGCTACTCAGCTGCCTCTCTGTAACTCTCCAGCCTGGTGACTTTCTTTCCTACTTCAGTTCTTATATGCTCTTAGATACTCCCCCCCCCCACCCACGTGGAGCTAGCACCCATAACTCTGTGTCTATTGAGAGACCCTCACACAGCTTCTGGTGTCCTAAAGGAAGCTGCTCCCACCACGCATCAGGAGACCAGAGCCTCTATATTCTGCTTGTGGGCACAGTGAAAAGTTTATTTTATGCATGTTAAATCCTGCACACAAAACAACATATCTGCTCATATGGCTTTCATTAGCTCCCAATTTTGCACGTTTTATCCAACTTGTCATGAGAAGCCAGCTAGGGCTTCTACTGCATCCTTCCTGGGAACAGCCCTGTTCACCATGCCCCACTGAGGGGATCCCTCCTCCTAAACTGTTTCCCTGCCAGTGCACCCCCAAAACCCCAAACTCAGCTTATTCCTGTTTCAAGGAGTGTTCACCTCTTTACATTATTAAAGTCATATTCATAATGTTTGTAAATGATAAGACTAGAAGTTCTGGTAAAAATAATGATGATGCATTGTGTGTGTGTGTGTGTGTGTGTGTGTGTGTGTGTGTGTGTGTCTTTTTGCTAGTTAGGTTAGGACTCCATAGATTTAGGCAGGATACTTGCGAAGTTCACATTCAGGGAAGGACCATCTCCCAAGTTCATGGTAATAAATGATGGATGAAGCAGGCATTCAATTTCAAGATGTAAAATAATAGTGTAAGTCAAGGCAGGGAGACCATCACCGCATGGACGGACAGATTTTCCTATGTTTTTTTTCTCAAGAAAATAGGTTATTTTTTTTAAAAATGACAAAAATTAGATTTTTTTTTGTAAAGAACACTGGGAATAGTCTTTCCTTTGGAAAAAAAAATATATATAGTACTTTGGAAATAGAAACAACTTCATGAAGTAACAGATGTTTCGTGCAAAGACATAAAACTGAACCTGAATATAACAAGAAGTGTGTGTATGAGTAGAAAAATTCAAAGCTGGACACTTTTAGAAATGTGTGTATTTGATTCTCATATTTTTGTAAAGGGTGGACTTGTCCCAGCCAGCAGCTTCCCTGGCTCCGTGAAACCCCCAGTAGTGTCTCAGAAGGCAAGAGGGATTTCCATTAGATAATGAATATGAAATGTCTCACACTGGAAAATCTAGTCATCGCTGATGTCATGATGATGCTAACCAATCCTAAACAAAGCCCCAGCCCTGTAAGAGGTACCAATGTGTACAACTAAGAAGTATAAAACTTCACAGTGCCAATACCATGAAGAAGAACTCAGACAGCTCTTACCTCATGAAACAAGAGCCGGCTGGCAAAACAGAAGGGACCAGAAAGGTAATGCTTTTAAATTCTTGCTTCTGATCTTGCGGCACATTCAAAGTCAGTGTGACTAGGAGGAATTTTACAACTTATTGGCACTTCCATAGGCATTGTAATTTGTATCTTTTTTCTATTGTGCAGGCAGGTTTATACTGATTTTTAATATCCTAGAGCATGCAAATAGATTATATGTTTACACAACCCACTCAGCATATATAAATATATGTACATATGCCACAGAGAAAGCTATTTTTAAGAGTTTCATTTGCAAATAGTAAATTCAGGGAACACACACACTCACAAAGAAAGCACAAATATTGATAAGCTGCTCTTATTGAAATGTGACTATGAAGACTAGAATTGTTTAGAGCCATTAAACTTTTAGTTCTATGTCAGACTGTCTTGTAAAACTTAATTGCACTGTGCAAGGCTCCGGGTTCTGTATCTGTAACTCTAAATAGGTGGGTGATGTTATTATAAGATAAAGATGCTTTATTAAACCCACATAATGCCCACACCTTGCCCTTCCTTCTGAAAAGAAAAAAAGAGTCTTTTAGGTAATATGGACAAAATCTTATCAATAATAACAGAGTCCACAACGCTACTGGAGCTGAGACCCCCCCAAAGGGGTTCATAACAGAGAAAGTTCTTCAAATGGATGTTCTTGAAAAAAGAACAGTGCATATGTATATGGCTCAGAAAAACATTGTTACCTGGAAACTGTAATTTTAACTTAGTGGCACAATTTTATCACTGTCTTCTTCTTGTACTTAGATATTATGCTTGTAGTAATGACACTTATCACTCTAGCCCTATACCTACTTGGCTAGCCTGGACTACTCTGAACATAGTAGTTGTCAGATATAAGCTGACTGTATCTACAGAAACCAATGGGTAGGAAAGAAACTGAGAGAGAGGCAGGAAAGCTTTAACAGATGGACTCCTTAAAGATACTTCTGCATGATAAAAGCAATAAGACAGAAAATGAAAAAAAGAGGGGAAGGAGGAATAAAAAGATAAGCTTCAGAAAGGCATTGTTTTAAAATGCACATTTATCTTTCTCCGTGAACACTATATAATCCATGATGATTTCACCTCTGCTGTTACTTTGAAGAGGAATGAAACAGCCAGCAGTCTACCATGGTCAAGGCTGGGGGGAGGCGGGCGGGGGCACACAGACAACAAAACAAAACTAGGATATGTCAGAGAAAAATAACTTGCCAATATGTTTTAGAGATTCTTTTCCCATAGGCCAGTTATTCAGGTCCTAAGAGTACACTTTTTAAATGAAAGAATGTGAAAAAGGACAAATGAATTCTGCACTGTTATTCCTGAAATCAGGGACAAGGGGTAGTAGGCTGTAATTTGTGGATATATGTACAGCCAGGGCAGAGAGCAAGAGAGTGAGAGGAGAGAGAGAGAGAGAGAGAGAGAGAGAGAGAGAGAGAGAGAGAGAGAGAGAGAGAGAGGGACACCTTTCTGACTGGGGCATGTAAAATGCTGCCTGCCCTGGGGATCTTTCAGTGTCCTGCTGTGGTGCCCAGTTGGCAAAAGCAGAGTGGATTGTATGACCCCAAACAAAAGTTCTGCTTCGCTCCAGCTCCCGTCAGATCTCCTGCGTGCATTGAGGACCCTGAACATTTAAATATGAATGAATGACAGAAAAGAATGGTTCTGGATTCTGTCAGGCAGAACAGCCAGCTGGCTGGGGCAGCCCTTCAACCCCAGGGCCCTGTCCCTTGACCTGAGCTACCTGTCGGAGAACCTCCCTCAGTCCCACTTCAGGGCCAGGTGGGTGCTCAGTCACCAAGGTGGAGGTGGTGGTGGGCGGAGGGGAGGGGAAGGAGGGCGGGGCACACTTCCCAACTGAGTTATTTCCGTTCTCTGCGACAGTGCATTCAGTTTGTTTGGTTTTTTCCCTTCCAAAAAAGGAAGAAGGTGAAGCGAGGGAAAGGACTAGACAGAGAAAGATAAAAGGAAGGAAAAAGAAGAAAAGAAAGAAACCCCCCAAAGAGAAGTGAACAAAATAGGAAATTAGGAGAATTAATTGTAGAAGGCACTGTGGAACCCTGAGGATGAAGAGAGGTATGCGGAGGGAGCCAGGAGCCGGGGGAAGGCAGGCAGCCTGTCAGAAGCAGCGTCCCTCCTCCCTAACCACAGCCCTTACAACACACTCCCTCCCTTTCCATTCACTCACTCACTTAGGGCCAATCCTGTTTCTCTCTCTCTCTCTCTCGTCTCTCTCTCTCTCTCTCTCTCTCTCTCTCTCTCCCTATTTTTTTTTTTTTTTTCTCTCTCCTCTCTCTCCTCTCGCGCTCTCACTCTCTCTCTCCTTCGCTCCCTTCCCTTCCTCCCTCTTCTTTCTCCTCTTTTCCCTCCCTCCTCCCCTTATCTTCTCTCCCCCTCTCCTCTTTCCCTGTCCTCTTCCTCAACATTCTCTCTCTCTGTCTCTGTTTCCCCGCACCCTGTCTCTTCCTCCTCCCTTTCCCTCCTTCCCCCTCCTTCCCTCCCTCCCTCCCTCCCTCTCTCCCCTCCCTCTCTCTTCATCTCCCTCCCTCCCTCCCTCCCTCCTTCCTTCTCTTTTACTCGGAGACAGAACTCTCCTCGCTGACAGCCACAAACCTACAGCACTGACGGCCTTCAGAGAGGGAACCTGCAAACAAAACTTCACAGAAAACTTTTTGCTCTTGTTCCAGAGAATTTGCTGAAGAGGAGAAGAGAAAAAAGTAAACAACAACAACAACAACAACAACAAAACCTGTGCGCGCGAGGGGGGAGGAGGACCAGGGCCTTTAAAGAAGGCGACCACAGCGACATTGGCTACCAGGATGCCCTTGCTTTGGCTGAGAGGATTTCTGTTGGCAAGTTGCTGGATTATAGCGAGGAGTTCCCCCACCCCAGGATCCGAAGGGCAGGGCGCAGCCCCAGACTGTCCGTCCTGTGCGCTGGCCACCCTCCCAAAGGATGGACCCAACTCTCAGCCGGAGATGGTAGAAGCAGTGAAGAAGCACATCTTAAACATGCTGCACTTGAAGAAGAGACCCGATGTCACCCAGCCGGTGCCCAAGGCAGCGCTTCTGAACGCCATCAGAAAGCTCCATGTGGGTAAAGTAGGGGAGAACGGGTACGTGGAGATCGAGGACGACATTGGCCGGAGGGCCGAAATGAATGAACTCATGGAGCAGACCTCAGAGATCATCACCTTCGCCGAGTCAGGTCGGTGCAGGCGGTGGGGGTGGGGCGGGGGCAGAGAAACGGATTTCTTTGACAGTCCTGGCAGGAACTTCTTTCCCTCCAGCTAGAAACTGCCCTGAAAGGTTATTAGTTATGAGGTGATGGTGGCTGCCGGAGGGGAGGCAGAGGAAGGAGCGGACTCCTCCCGGGAGCCTGGCCCCGTGGCTAGTTCACAGTTGCAAAACTCAGCGGTTACCGGCAAGAAGGTCTTGGGTCACTCTGGAGCTGGAAGGGAGTCTGCGGGAGCTCCCGCTGCCCTGCCCAGGAAGGCAGAACTGCCCGGCAGATAAAAGAGGGCACCCGGGGGCTGGCAGCAGAGGCAGCTCTGGACCCCAACCAAAGTTTTTTTTTGGGGGGGAGGGGTAGGAGTGAGACTGCCTGGGGACCGGGTGCAAAAGCACTGATGAAGTCACTGTCAGAAAACAAATTCTCCATTAAGCCTTGCTCTGGGGCTACATCAGAGCCGGACTCGGGGTTATATTTATTAGTGACAGTCCTTTTCACCCGTGGAAAGCCTGTCTCTATGTGCACAGTCCATCTTAGGCAGCAAGGTGGGATTCCGAAGGACAGTTAACACTGAACCAGCGATTACTTTTTGGAACATTGACACTTTTGCTTTCTGAACAAAAACAAAACCCAAAAGCAAAAGAACCTCCCACCCCCACCCCCAACCCAGTTTTGTTCTTTGTAAAGTTACTAAGAACTTTCTAGCCAGGAATGCAACCTTGACAATGTGCTTTCAGTGACTGTGCTGAACTACTCAATCCTTAAGAGGAAGAACTTTAATAAATAGTTTCTAGTCCTTGGCTCAGGACCTCACTAACCTGTTGCTGAGTAGAAAATAGCTGTCAAAAGTATAGGCCATAGATGTGGAGCTGGCTGTCTGTGGAGTTAGGAGGACACAGATCTTTTCTGCCTGTCTGCAAGGCTCTGGGAGTTGGGCAGCCAGATGTGTTAATGCCTTTTTAGTTTCCTGGTAATGCCAGGCTAAGGAATAGGCTCCCCTGCCAAATCCATTTGAAAGGAATGCCATTGTTTTCTTTGGTAGAGCATATGGTTAGTAAAGTATGTGTAGGGACGCCCAGCATTTTGTTTAAAAGTTTGTTGCAGCAGTATAAACAATTAAGGCAACACTCAGAATTTCCAATCCTGAAAACCTGTTGACTCAGATGCTCTATTCTCAAGGAAGCCATGGAAGACCTGGGCATCTTGGCTGGGCTGGGGCTATGGGAAGGCATTCCTTCTGGTATGGCCTGGGGGATCATTGTTGAGGGCTGGGCACGCAGACTGCTGGCTTCTTTGCTCAGAGTCCCACCAGCTTCCTGGACAGGTTAGCTCTATCTAGGACCCACTTTCTTTCCTACTAACTCTTGATGTAGCTCCCCAAACCATGATCCTTGTGTCCTTGTGACTTTATTTTCTGAATCATGGTGGGGGGGGGGCGGCGCACGGGGGAAGACAGGTTGGAGTTTTCAAGTTGCCACCTAATTTTTTTCAACCTTTCATAATTGGAAGGTAGGAAAGTAAACCTGTATAATTTATGCTGTTGTGTGTGTGGGGGGGGGATGGGCTCAGTGTCTTAGAGGGTTGGTCCCAGACCTGATATGAAGGGACTCATTTGTGTTTTTATAGACAATCTCTACCTCTGATGGCCTAAACTGCAGTTTGCACTTACTTGGCTTTAACTATATCATGTGACTAAATGTACCTATGCCTTCTCCCAGCCACATTTAACTGCATGGCCCATGCTGGTGTCCTGGTACTATACCCTTCCTTCTGACTTATTGGACTTGTATAGAAAATTGGTCTCTTGGCATTTAGAGATCTGGCAGTGAAAGAATTGGGCCATTTACATTCTTCCTCATGGCCTTGATCAGTATCAATGGTTCTCTTAGTTATATGGGATCTTGTTATTTCTTCTTCTCTGTTGCTTAGTTTGAGAGAAAATGAGCTACGTTTTACAAGGTGATTCATTGGATTCGTACAGTGATCACTGACCAAGTGTAAGTTTGTAAGCAGAGTGGAGTACTTCTGGTGGAGTTACATCGTGACCTCTGCTGTGTGGGTGGTACTCCCCACAGTTGCTTAGTTTTTCCAGGTGAAAAGTGGCACACATCCACCTCAAGTTGATTCGATAGAATACCACAGATTTGCTGATTGCAGAACAGACAAGCTGCTCCCCAACTCTCCAATAGAGTAAGGTCTGATGTAAGCATTTTGCTTATTCAGGAAACCTGAATAATCATAGGGATTATTTGAAAATTTATAGCAAAGATCAGTCTTGGTGCTTTTGGAATAATTCAGCCTTACAGTGTAGTACATCAAGGTATTTGGAAAATAGAAAAGTACATGCATTTTCTTTTCTTTTTAACTTTGCACAATGTAGGCACAGTCAATGAGTGTTACCTACAAGCGATCCAGAGATATGCCTTCCAGTTGCAGGATTCCTGATTTGGGATGCATACTTTGATTTGTTTTTTTTTTTTTCTGGATTTTAAAATAAAGCCAGCAAAGACATGGTGGAAGAGAGACTGCAGAAGCCAAAATAGCCTGACCTTTTAAGTGAATTTGTCCTACTGTGTTCAGGCAGGAAGCGCCCCAACTTTGTGACCTGAGGTGAATTGTTATTAGCTAAGCAGCAAGAAAGCATTCTAAGGCTCTCTGAAATGTAGTCCAAAAAAATAAAAGTGATTTTATTTTTATGGATATTACCCAAGATTGTTCCCCAAAGTTAGTGTATTCTTTGCATGGCTGACTCCAAACCCTCAATGTTTACCACAAGTCTTTTCTTCAAAGGAAGGGCAATTAGGGATGAACAAAGCCAAGGAAACTATGATTTAAATTGTCAGTGAAACTGAAATCAGAGGCCTTCTGGACCAACACACTATAGTTTATCTTCTTTGGATTTGTAACAGTAGCCATTCAGTAAATGTACAGTTACTACCATCCACTATGGAGTCTACATATCCTGCCAGGACTAGATGTTGATTCTCACAATTAACTTACTGTAGAAAGGATAGGGAAAGAGAAGGAAACCATGCCCCAAGAAATAGATAATGCTCCCCTCACCAAGGTGCTGTCCAAAGCAGGGATGACCCCTCTTGGAGGGTATCAAGCATAGAAATAGTTAGACATGAGCATTGCCCAAGACAATGGAGTCTAAGAAGGCTTGCCTGGAGAACTACTGTTCCAGATCCCCAAGAAAACCACCTCAAAGTGGAGTGAACTCCCACAGCTCCATCCCTCACCTGTCTTTTGACCTTTCTCATGAATTACAACTCAATGAACCTCTGAACCTTTAGGGGTTACACACTTATCTGAATTATGGAAAATATTGGCCACAAGAGGGCGCATCCCAAAGTCTTTCTTGATCAGCTAATCTGGAAAAGACAGTTGTGCCTACTGGAAGCCCCAGCGGGTAGCACCCTAATTCTTGGTGATTATCAGTTACTTCCTCTCCAACCCGCAGCCCATTTGCTGAAGAGTTAAGATTTGATATTCTGGGAGGGGCAGAGCTACCCGTAATACAGGATGCGGCAGTGGGGGTGCTGTGATCTCCTGAAAGTTCAGTAGCTCCCTGCGCCTCAGAGGAGCACTCCATTTCTAAAGCAAACAAAGCAGGCCTTGGGCTGTGTGAGAAGCATCAGTACAGCTGATGTGAGCACAGTCTCTCCCAAACAATTGTACAGAAAACATCTTCCATCTTCCCCGATTCTGTTCCCTGGTGTGTCTGCCTTATCAACACTTTTCACCAGGGACAAATGACAAGTTACTTCAAACAGGGAGGAGGAAAAAAAAGACTATTTATTTAACGCCTGGTGGGAACATGAAGTTCAGCTGCCAAGGATGTATTTGTTTCCCAGCTAAGAATGTGGAGAAAAACTGTGGGGGAAGGATGTGCAGGAGAGATGAACCCTGGTTTCCTGGCTGTGAAGTGGGTGCGCTGTGTTGGGCATGAGGAGATGCCCCGGGGGGGGGGGGTGTTTCACACGGAGAGACCTGAAGTGATACCTTCCCAACCACTTTACACGAAATACTTGTTTGTCTTGACTTTTCTGTTAAACCATATTTGAACATGGTCTCTTCACTTTAGTTCAGAATTCTTCATACTTAACTGATTCTTGGGTCCAAGATTGTAAAAGTGTAAAAGTTCTCGGGAACTCTGGAAGAAGTCTGTGAAATTCTGTAAATCTTGAGAGATTTTTGTTTTCTACTTATTTTAGGAAATAAGATTCCCTTTCCCCTGAATATTTAACCTTTAAAAAAAAAAACACTATTTAAATGGAAGAGGCAATGGATAAGAAGTTACTCAGGGATGAACACTTACAATAATTCAAACATGGATCCCAAGGCTAGGTATTAGAATTAAAAGGTTAAATGGGATTACCTAGATAATAGGCATGATTCTCAACTGTAGGTTAGAGGAGAAATAACCTTTAAGACCTCACTTGCTGCCTTCTGCAGAAATCCATGGCCGCAGTCCAGAGGCAGATTTAGTGCTTGAAGAGAACACGCAGGCTATAATGCCGACCCTGCTATACTGTGTCTAGGCACAGGGAGAGGTGATGAAGAATGGAAAATTAAAGTAACCCATGAGCTTTAAGCAGAGCTTTGCTCCCCTCATGGTGAGTTTAAATGTGCACTATAAACAGCAGAGCTTTCCACATTAACAGAGACATAATAATTGCCCATTTGTGCTAAGGGCAGCATGTTTTACCCAGGACCCTAGTGTGGAAAACCAACCTAAACTAAATTGAAACGTGTGTGTGTGTGTGTGTGTGTGTGTGTGTGTTGCTTATTTAACTGGAAATGACCACACACTCACAAATCTGAGATGCTGAACTTTGTTGCATAGTGTTTGCATCCCAATGTTGGGGAAGGGAGCAAGCAGGGAGCCTGAATGCTTAACTCCTGAATGCCTTTATTGATCCAGTGAGTGAAATATTCTAAAATCAAGAGTCATTGCTGCAAGCACCATTCCCTAGGCTTACCCAGTTCTTCCTCTGTCCACGCCTCCCACGAGAGAAAATGTTTCAAAGGCATTCCCTGTAAGGTACAAAATTGATCCCTCCCAAATGTTCTTCACCATTTTCCTCTTTCTTTGGATGTGCCCACAAAGCTCACAGGGGCTTAAGTGATGAGGTTTCATCACCCACATGGGTTTGCGTGGGACCTTCTTATTGAATTACTCAGACAGAGCAGGCTGTGATACAAGCCTTGCTCACAAGCCTCAGGACAAAAAATAGCACAGGGGATGAAAAGAATATTATCAGAGAGTAGGTAATGAAAGGTTAGCAAGCAACCAGCTCTATCTGGTTAGCTAGGGCATGATGTAGGACCCCGGCACACACCTGTATGAACTAGTGCCATGCTTGCATACACAGCATTATGGGAAGGCGTTCACTGTTGCTTTTTACAGCACCAGATATTTAAGTCAGTCCTGAAACTGTTGAGAAATTGATCCTAAACCTCTCAGCCTTAGCCATCCTTCCTCCGTGTTCCAAATCATAATGCGTAGAGATTTGCATCTTGGGGCATCCTGGAACCTCACTGCAGTACGGCATTTCTCTCAGGAATTGCAGATTAAAGGAATATAGCATTCAGTGGCTATCAGTATGTTTTTCATCCTTATAGAATTTGAGGGCTGTAATATATTTCTGAAACCGACAGCTCTGGTAAACAGTCAACCTATGTCAGCTTCCAGCCACCTCACTCTCCCCGCCCCCCTCTGCAATGAAAGCTAATGTAAAAGAAAAAAAAAAAAAACGCACTGCTTAATAAGTCAGAATATAATAGAACTTGTAAAATGTACCTGCGCATGAGGTAGACCTGAGGAAGACTGGACTCTCGCCTCCCCTGCTCTCCTGAGCATTATGACAACAGCATTTTCGTGAACTTGGATCTCAGTTTTATTTTTTTCCCTGATAAAATATCATGCAATATACAAATAGCAGTTCCAGAAATGGACAGCAGGAGAAGGAGGGGACAGGCATGTCAATTAGTAGGGGGAAAATCCAAATGTCAGAAATATGGGGGAGAGATGAAGCAAGCTGGAGTGCTACAGATACAGGGAGCAGAGTCTTTCGGCTGGGTAATTAAACTGCTGCATAAATCAGCACCCGCCCGTGCCTCCCCAGGACACACTGGCAATGGTGTGCAGTTAATTGTCAGCCAAGACCAGCCTGAAAGTTGTTTTATGATGACTCTCTGAGCCTATGTAACAGCACCTGACAGAATGAGCCCCCTCTAATGAGCACTCTCTTTGTACGATCCTCTCTCTCCCAGGAACACTAAATCATTTGCTTCCAAGTACAAGCTGCCTGTGAAGAAGGGGTGGGGCCACCTCACGCATTAGAAACCTGTTCCCATGAAACAAGGGGCCATTGCAGGCTGTGTGACAAGAGCACTTGGCCTTAGCCTTCCTGGCCCTGCAGAAAAGCAATTTGTATAGGCTGTCACTTGTTCAACATGGTGATTAACCCTTCCTTGTCTGCCACCCCCCAGCATCTGGGGCCAGCTAGGGAGTATTTATGTGAAGTCCAATGGGGGACAGCTCAGCACTTCCATGATCCCCCTGTCCCTCACACGCAAGCCAAGTACAGATGAGGGTAGAGCAGAGTCTGGGAGAGGGGTGTCTTACCTGAGACCTAGTGAGCCTTGCCAGCCAGGAGCTAGTCAGGAGCTGCTTCCCAGAGAGACAAAACAGAGGCTTAGCCTTGTGCCTCTGGCTCCTCTGATTTCGCAGCTACTTTTGTCCTGTCTCTGCCTGGTGACACCCTGTGCAGCTCAGAATCTCAGAAGTGGTCTTGCCTGGAGGAAGGAAGGGAAATAGCAGGGCGCTTGTTAACATTCCCTAAGGGCAGGGCAGAGGTACCCACACTGTGGGGAAACCTGTGCCCTTCCAGCCACTCCCCGAACCCTGTCACTCCTCAGTACCCAACCCCCTCTGGACCCCACCACCTGAAGGCTTGCTGCAATTACCACTTTAGGTTTGGCTGCCTGGAGGCTTTTATTTTCCTATAAGAACAAAAACAATAGCAACAACAAACACTCAGCCTTAGCAAAGGATGATCCAGGATTCACTTTGAAAATTGGTCAGTATGTTTCCCTCCCATAGCTCCTTGTTCTGGAATGCTGTAGAATCACAAGCTCCTCTTAATTATTCATTTTAGCTCTAATTAGAGATGTGAAGTCAGTTGGAGGAATACCTTTGCCATGACCATCTTTGTGACAAATTTCTAAGTATGTGCCAGGGAGCCCTCTGTGTCCAGGGAGCACCTCATGTCTATGGGCACCCCTTTCTTGGTCCCAACTTCATGAGTTTATTACTACTGTATTCACAGTGTACTGAATGTGTTAAATTGAGACCCAAATCAACAGTGTACTATGCATTCTGCTGCAGAGTACTTGAAACTCTGCAATTGATAGTACTGTAAACATCTCGAGGCCTCCAGTGATGAGCGTGAGTGGATTTCCACTAGGTGTAGAAAGCAGGCAGGTAGACCTTCCCAGGGAGCTGTGAGTTCCAAGATGAAGGTCTGGAAGATTGTTCCCAGATTTATCCATGCAGTCCATGTATAGGAGACAGTTATAAGCAGGTCCATGATCAGGTAAAAGAGGGCATAATTTTATATACCTTCAAACCATAATGTGGATGTGAGGGCGAATATTTGCTTAGTTAAAGAATTCTAGTTTGAAAAAAAAAAAGAATTCTAATTTGGACTCCTGCTTCTTATAGTAAAAGGTTCTGCGCAATAAACCTACACGTGTGTGGAAGGAAAAGGAAATAGATGACTTTCAAACTTTACAGCTGGGTAGAGCAGAGTATGTTAAAAGCAGTTGGAAGTTGAAGTATGCTTTTTGGTATTTGATACATTTGATACATTCTAAGTCAACAGAGGCAAAAATACTGCATGCTACTCTTTTTTTTTTTTTGTTGTTCTTTTCGAGACAGGTCTCTTAATTTGCTGTAACTCAATGCTAAATATGCCTCCAATTGTTAATTAATAACCAAGCAATTACCTACCCTGCTAAACTATGACAGTGTATGAGACAGAAAACACCTGATTCCTCAGGTGTCCTAAACTAGACTGGCCTGAGGGTGGAGGCAGAGTAGGGGGAAGGAAGGCTTGTGAAGGAGAAAGCAGAGGCATTATTTTGGTGCACAAACGCAGGTATTATATTGGGGATGGGGTTGGAACCTTCCATGCAGCAAGAGCAGCCAGGTGAGGGAGCGTGTGAGGTTCTCAAGCCTTATAAAGAAACATCAGGCTCCATGTACCCATATGAGAGGCAGAGGCTGATGTCCTGGGTGGTTTCTGTTGGACACAGACAACAAAAGGATACAATGGAGAGGACAGATATGATCAGATTCCTTGAGGGGAAGATTCCTTTAACTGCTTCATGGGTGATGACTGGAGAGAGGCCCAATACAAAGCTGCAGAGGCCACCTAATGAAAGCTGCTGCTGTCATGGGACAAGATGACAGAGGAAGAAAGTTATGAGGTAGTAGAGAAGAGAGATGTAGCTCAGAGAGTTTGGCCCATGCTGAACCACACAGACCTTCAGAGGACAGGGGTTTGGGATTTTTGTGTCAGAATAATTCCACAGTTGCCGGGGCTTCTAGCGTTTTCCCTCTGTGTGATCCGATTGGGTCCTTCCAAACCTGTGAGCTCTCAGGTCTCAGGTCATCATGTCACCTTCATTTTATAGATGAAACTTAAAAGAAGCAGCAAATGACATAGATTTCAAACCCCAGACCTTACCCCAGAGTAAAATCTACAAATTTGTCTCTGTTAAATATAGAGAGTAAATATTTTAGGCTTATATAATCTAGTGTCTCTTGTGTAACTATTCAATTCTATGTGATAGTGAAAGGTGGCCACAGTCAATATATAAAGAAATGCACATAGCTGTGTTCTAATGAACCTATATTTATGGTTGCTAAAGTTTCAATTTCAAATAACTTTCATATGTGAAAAAAAGTAGTTTTCTTCAACCTTCAGAAACTGTAAGCCTGGTAGCCATGTGGAGGCAGATGTGCCCCATGTGTGGGCTATAATTTGTTGACCACTATGTGAGATGGTTGATAACAGAGGATACTTGCTTGCCTGAAGTCAATGATAGATGTAGATTATGCAATTAACAAGTGTCCTTGTTTTCTCCCCTTGTGTTTTATCTTCAGGCACAGCCAGGAAGACGCTGCATTTTGAGATTTCCAAGGAAGGCAGTGACCTGGCTGTGGTGGAGCGTGCAGAAGTCTGGCTCTTCCTGAAAGTCCCCAAGGCCAACAGAACGAGGACCAAAGTCACCATCCGCCTGTTTCAACAGCAGAAGCATCCACAGGGCAGCCTGGACATGGGGGATGAGGCCGAGGAAGTGGGCTTAAAGGGGGAGAGGAGTGAACTGTTGCTCTCGGAGAAGGTGGTGGATGCTCGGAAGAGCACCTGGCACATCTTCCCGGTGTCTAGCAGCATCCAGCGTCTGCTGGACCAGGGCAAGAGCTCCCTGGATGTGCGGATTGCCTGTGAGCAGTGCGAGGAGACTGGCGCCAGCCTAGTGCTCCTGGGCAAAAAGAAGAAGAAAGAAGGGGAGGGAGACGGGAAGAAGAAGGATGGAATCGCTGGAGGGGTGGAAGAGGAGAAGGAACAGTCACACAGACCTTTCCTCATGCTGCAGGCTAGGCAGTCTGAAGACCACCCTCACCGCAGGCGTCGGAGGGGCTTGGAGTGTGATGGCAAGGTCAACATCTGCTGTAAGAAACAGTTCTTTGTCAGCTTCAAGGACATTGGTTGGAATGACTGGATCATTGCTCCGTCTGGCTACCACGCCAACTACTGTGAGGGTGAGTGCCCAAGCCACATAGCAGGCACTTCTGGGTCCTCGCTCTCCTTTCATTCGACAGTCATCAACCACTACCGCATGCGCGGTCACAGCCCCTTCGCCAACCTTAAGTCTTGCTGTGTGCCCACCAAGCTGAGACCCATGTCTATGCTGTATTACGATGATGGTCAAAACATCATCAAAAAGGACATTCAGAACATGATTGTGGAGGAGTGTGGCTGTTCCTAGAGTTGCCCAGCCCCAGAGAGAAGGATCTAGAGTTGTCCAGAGAAGACAGTGTCAAAATGAAGACAATTTTAAGGTTTCTGAGTTAAACAAAGCAACCAGAAAAAAAAAAAGAAAAAAAAAAAAAAAACCCACAAAAACAAAACTAAACTGAAAACAAAGCCTGATGAAACAGATGAAGGAAGATGTAGAAAAAAAAATCCTTAGCTAGGGCTGAGAGATAAAGCAGTGAAGGAGATAGGGATTGGGAGGGAAAGAGAGATTGGTGTACCCTTCATTTCTTCCAAAACCAAACTGATTACATCAGTTTTATCCAAACTGGGGTATCGTCCTCTCTCCTGCCTCTTGTGGTTCCCTTGCGAGCCTCGAAGTCTACTTGTCTATTCTGCAGTAATGTGGGCCAGCACAACCCAAATAATGTCTAGAAAGCCATGGGTTTTAAAGGGCCAGTCCCACCCAGTTACCCAGGTCATAAGTATGTCTATGTGACACTATCTCTGTGTATATCAGCAGACACCACACACACACACACACACACACACACACACACACACACACACACAGAGGCATTTCCACATAACACATGCATACACATACTGGTAAAAAGAACAATTTTGTGCAGGTGGTCACCTTTTCTTTTCTGCACCACTTTCGCAACAAGACAAAACCAAACCAATATAAAACACTGAGAACAAGAATGGGAAGAGTGAAAGATCAAGGAAAAAAGAATACCAAGTTACATTTCGTTAAGGTGCTTATGATCTCAGAACTATGCAACCTAATAGGTTTGAAACTGTTTACCTGAGAGAGAAGAAAAAGAGAGACTTTTTTGTATTGGAAGTAACCTGATTAATTTTTATTTTCTTCAAGGAGAGATACTTGAAAGGAATATGTTTGTCCATCTGTTGGATCCAAACATTTCTATATTTTGTAAATGTTGTTTTTTTTTATCGTTTACTATTTGCACTATGATGGTGTTTGACCTGTCTAATCCTTATTTAACAAGTATTTTCTTTGGGTGGGGGTGGGGGTGGGGTTTAAGAGCTGCACTTAATGTGAGCTATAAAAGAACTGCTACAGCACACAAAATAGCTATTTTTATTATTATAATTATAATTATTATTATTATTTTGTACCTTAAAAATAGACACATACACCAAAGACATTTGTGTGAGCCTTTAAACAGTCTGTCTGTGGTTGGTATCATTCAACATCAAGGAGTCAGGGGTTGAAATTCAAGGTTGAGCAAGGTGGGTGGTACTCAGGTTTAAAAGACCTGAGAGGTCTGAGTTTTGACCCTATACATCCATGAAACAGGACACTTCATAATGGATGTACAGTAGTGTACCCTGTTGGATAACAAGTTCAAATCCATGAGACTACATGCTTGTATGTGTATATATACATTGCTTGTGCATATGCATACTTGTGTGTATATATACATGTATGTACCATGTCCATACACATTTTAAACACTTCAGGCTGTCATTTTTTAAATGTTCTTAAAGCAATGAATGTTTGTGTGCAAAACACAGTATTTTTAAGAAGGATAAGTGATAGATTTTTTTTTTTTGGTTTTACTCTGTATTAGGTGGGTGCATTTCAAAAATTTAGATGGGAAAAAGCCTGAAAATTCCAGTGAATATTCAGTGAGGCCCTCTTTAAATGTACAAGGATAAAGATCCCCTCTCTTTCTTACCCTCCCTCCTACAAGTTATCCCCCGTGGGGAAAATGGGCTCTTAATCAAAACTGTGGGCTGATTTTTTTTCAACTTATATTTATTATTTATTGGAATCAATCTTAAATCGTAAACTTTTTCGGAAAAAAAATATCTTTGGGCCAGAATAAAAGTTTTTTTTTTTTTTTAAAGAAAGAAAAAAAAAACAGTTCAGGCCTAATTGTGAGAACTATTACTCACAGCAGCTGGGTATAGTAATGCTGTTACTAGTTAACTGATAAAATTTAGAGGAAAGTATTTAAGATGGTGGGAATTAAGATAGATGAATTAGGAGTCAGGGATGAGGGTAGTTGTAAAAAATCTCTATAATTTTATTTTACAGCCCAAATTCTTGATGTGTAAGTTTGTATGTATTATTCAGATGCAAAACAGAAAAAAATTGTCTTATAAATATCAAAGTTTATGCTTAAAGCTAAGTTTCTAATTTATTCCAGTATTTTGCTTGTCTAAAACAGCTAATAAATTATTCATTTATGTCTTTAAAATACAAAGCCTTATTTTTACTGACTTTTTTGAAGTTTGAGAAACTTTAAAAATTTAATCTAAAAAAATCTAATCAAGAGAAAGCATATTCCTCAGTGTTTCATAGAATATTGACGCTGTTAGCATTAAATCAATTCGTAGATTAAAATAATTATAGGAAAATGAAATAAGTGAGGAACTAAATATTACAAAAGGTGATTCAACTCTTTAAAAATTATACTAAGTCAGTACACTATAATATTAGACTGTATGTAGGGAAAGTACTTTAGTCTTATTACTGGACAAACATATTTACTGTGTTCTAGGGACCCTCCCCACCTTATGCAGGAAATGCATGTCCTGTGTAAGAAGTAAATTATAATCAATGTCCATTGACTTTGGAGACCTTGCATGTGGGGAGACATTAAGAGGGAGGAATACATGGCCAGGTTCAACTTTGCCAATTTTCATGAAAAACTTTAGGGCCCTTTGAACTGTTTCTTTGGGAACTCATGCTGGGACTTGGAGAAATAGTGAGGAGGTGATCCTAGTTCACTGTGCCATAGTGGAGGGAGGCAGGACAAGGAAAAAGCAGGAATTTATAAAACAGCTAACTGTGGTTTCCACGCATCTGAGACGAATCTGCAATCTTTGTAAGCTCTTTAAGCTTTAGATGTACTGGGGCCAAGATGGGGTTTGGATAGTAACCATAGTAATGGAATCTAGAACGAAATAAAATTATACACAACAGTGGTTTAATTAGATATCAAGTGATTTGGTTGTCACATACCCACTACCTTAACCTTGTCTCATCAGATTTATATGGCCTTGCAATAGAATCTCAACTGCTAACATCTTTAATAATATTAGGTGTTATTTTCCTGCATTTAACACTTTCAGAAGATTCAGTCTTGTGAACAACTTGTCTTTTCACATAGCCACTTAGACAAAAATGAAATCTTTAAAATCCTAACACCTGAGTTTTTTCATAATGTTTTATCCAATATGAGAGTGGCTCTATCTTTGCTCCGCTCTTTGTCTAGGCTAATCTCTAGACTCTTAAATACCTGCCTACACTGGTCCTGGAAGCTCCAAAGAGCACATGTCCTCAGTTTCTCTTTAAAATTTTTGTAAGCTGAATTGACATTTTTTTTCCAAAAAAGTAAGGCAAATTCTGGCACACTGAGCTGGGATTGTTCTTATCCTAAAAGACCAGCCAATTCCATGTTCATTTAAGATTGATTCCACACTCCACTGGCAAGGAGAGTCCTTGCATTTTCCTAAAAGGTAGAACAAGCCAACTTGTTTCCTATTTGTAGAATTGATCCTCAAGAGGTGACTAAAAAACAGATAATAAAAATGTCTCAGTTGTATTAAACATGCATTCAGACGATCATGTTCACTTGAAAATATGATTTCCTGTGGGCCTTTTGGCAGTTTCTCTTTTAAATGTAGAGAAAAACTAGTCACCCCAAAACCTGCACAAGTGGAACTTGTAGATGCGGGCAGGAGGTTTGGGGATGGACATTGTATGTGTTTAAATTATAGAAGCCATTGGATGGTCAGAGAAAATGAATGCTTACGTGCTGTTCACACCTTACGAGCAGCGGCCACATATCTCAGCTATATTATTTATTTTTATGCATAAAATGATCATTTCTTCTGTATTAATTTTCCATGGGTTTTGCGCTCTATTTAAATGCTTTGAAAAACAGTGCATTGACAATGGGTTGATATTTTTCTTTAAAAGAAAAATATAATTATGAAAGCCAAGATAATCTGAAGCCTGTTTTGAAACTTTTTATGTTCTGTGGTTGATGTTGTTTGTTTGTTTTTTATTTTATTTTGTGTTCTTTTTTTTTGCATACTACGTGCAGTTCTTTAACCAATGTCTGTTTGGCTAATGTAATTAAAGTTGTTAATTTATATGAGTGCATTTCAACTATGTCAATGGTTTCTTAATATTTATTGTGTAGAAGTACTGGTAATTTTTATTTACAATATGTTTAAAGAGATAACAGTTTGATATGTTTTCATGTGTTTATAGCAGAAGTTATTTATTTCTATTCCATTCCAGCGGATATTTTGGTGTTTGCAAGGCATGCGGTCAATATTTTGTACAGTTAGTAGCCAGTATTCAGCAATGCCTGATAGCTTCTTTGGCCTTACGTTAAATAAAAAGACCTGTTTGGGATGTATTTTTTTATTTTTATTTTTCTGTCTTTACTCATTTGTTTTTCAAGATCAGCTTTCACACGTGTCACCACATCTTTGCTAGGTGAGAATTTTATTGCTACTGTAATTTTTCAGAGATAATAGACTGAATATGGATGGAACACAAACTCTGGAGAGAGAGAGAGAGAGAGAGAGAGAGAGAGAGAGAGAGAGAGAGAGAGAAATTCATGTAGAAGAAGCTTATTTGTTGCTATGGCAGAGGCTTATAAAAGGGTATAGCTTATTGGACTAGCAACATTTACCTTTTGTTCATTTTGTTAATTTTCTTCTCCAATGGCAGCGGCAACCACTCACAGGAAATAAAGAGATATTCTTTACTTCTCTCCCTCCCTTCTTATTCCTTCTCTTTTTTTTTGTTATCCTTTCCCTTTTAATTAGAAAACTGGGAATACATGGAACAATTAGAGCTATAGAAAAATGTACACATGAAAGAAACGTACTTCACTCTAATACCCAGTACTAATAAAACCAGTTTGTGATCAAATTTAAACTGAAGAATCAATTTACAATTCAGTCTTTTCTGTACAGCTCTGATCTGGTATTTGTATCCATCTGGGGGTTATGGAGAATGACACTTCATTTCTATTTTAGAGTCATCTCTGTTTCTGTGATAAAATACTCTGACAAAAGGCAACTTAGGAGAACAGGGTTTATTTCAGCTTACAATTCCAGGTTATATAGGCCATCCCTGAGTGGGAAATCAAGGCAAGAAGTTCAAATAGCCAGTCACCTCACAGCCACAGTTAAGAGCAGAGAGAAATTAACATACACACGCTCACCACTTGCATGCCATATTTAGTTTGATGTCTGCACTCTTACACAGTTCAGGAACCCCTGTCTCAGGAATGGTGATGCCCATAGTGGGCTGGGTCTTCTCACATCAATTAACTTAGGTAAGACAGTCCCTCCACAGACACGGCCACAGGTGAGTCCAATGTTGATAATCACTCACTGAGACTCTTTTTCCCAGCTGATTCTAGGTTGTCAAGTTGACAACTAAAGCTAACCACTCAATTTAATATTTTGGATATTTGTATATCACATTGTTTTAAGCCATATATAGTAGGTTTATCCTAGCTTTTGCACGAGAGTCTCAGACACAGTTAAGTAAAATTACTTGGAATTAGGATCCCAAGCAGGTTAGATTCATTTTCTTTTTACCTTTCCATGCTTCTCTTTTTGTGTTGTCTCATATACTATGAGAAAAGGGGGTCTTTTGAATAATTGCTGAAGATTGAACTGATTAACCCAGATACAGTGGCTCAGCAGATAGTTTCATTTCAATCATCTACAAGGGAAATCCCAGGTTCTTATAAATTCATCTCAGACCATTCCTTATTTCTTTTGGAAAGCTTAAAAATTGGAAATAAGAATAACACAGTTTTCTCTTATATTTATTAACATCTATTAGCTTTAAAATTTACATTTGCTGGCCGGGCATGGTGGTGCACACCTTTAATCCTAGCACTCGGGAGGCAGAGGTAGGCAGATCTTTGTGAGTTCAAGGCCAGCTTGGTCTACACAGTGAGTTCCAGGACAGCTGGGGCTACAGGGAGACCCTGTCTTGAAACAGACAAAAAAATTTACATTTGCCTAAAGGGAAACTTTAAAGAATTTTATGGGCCCAGTGACATTTGTGCATGTATGTGTAGGCAGGCATGTAATGCTACCTTCATTTGCTCCCAGTTTAACAACTAATGCATATCAGGAATGAAATAAAAACCCTACTGACTACAAATCATCAACATCATCATGAAATTCGCATAGCTATTGTTAAAATGTAGTGAAAAATGAATGAAATATAGAAACATTGACAATATGCAAATACACATATGTTGGGGGAGAGAGAACATGTCATCTCATGTCCATAGAGGTTTGAGGCTTTTTCAGAAGGTAGTAGGATGAGAGAGGTGCTGTCAAAACAGAACACCTGCCTTTTGCCCCTTTGAAAGAGCTCCAGTGTGTCTGGATTGATCCAATTTTGAGTGTTTGCTTTGGCCCCTGGAAAGGTGGGCTTCACTCAAAATTCTCCATTGTATCCTCTCAGGCTTTCTTTAACTCTCATGTACTTTGTGCCCACTGTAAGAATAGGAAAGGGAATTGTTTATCCACAAGCAAAGTACCACAGAGCAGTTTCAAGACTGTTTAGAAAGGTCCAATTTCCCTACTCAATGATGTCCAGTTTTAGGAAGAGTTTGTGTTTCAGAGAGCTCCACCATCATTTCAGATTCATCAAGTAGACACCAGAGAACATTTTTTCTTGCAGATCCAGAGGTGGTTTGGGAAATAGTAGGCCAACTGGTTGAATAAAATAATGAACTCCCACCTGCTTTCCTTCCTTTCTTTTCTTTCTTTCTTTCTTTCTTTCTTTCTTTTCTTTCTTTCTTTCTTTCTTTCTTTCTTTCTTTCTTTCTTTCTTTCTTTTCCTTCTTTTTTTTTTTCATTTGTTCTGATTTGTCCTCAGGAAGAAGTCAGAGGAAGTGTTGGTCACTTCAGGCTCTGTCAAAAAAGAGCAGAAATGCCATTCAGGGCCAGAGCTAATCTGTTGCTGTAATTCTTCCTGTCATGGTGGTAGTCTGCCTGCATCGCTGTGATGTGGAGCACACAATGTTCTAACACAAATGCCATAATGTGGCAACAAAGGCTCCCACAGGATCCGCCTTTCATTAATAAAGTTGTCTCAACACAGTGGAAGTATCAAGGCTCAGCTGTGTGAAAAGCTTGGAACTCACAAGGATAGAAATGGTCATTAAGGCAAAACTCTTCCATTGTGAAAGGAAGAAAAAAAGAAAGGAAGGGAAGAAAGACAAAGTTTGCTAATGTATGCCAGAAAACAGGCAGGCCTAAGGCAGGGGATGACAGAGCTCTGTGCTTCAAAGTGTGCATTGTGCTGGTGTGCGAGTCCTTTGAAGACAGGCATCAAACCCTTCTAAATGGAACCAGCAAGGCTTCTGCCATTGATCTCAACAACAAATGTTTGTATTTCACGGTCAATTTGTTTATCCCTCAAAGACTTTTAGTAAAGTTGTCATTAAATAGGGAATTTTCTTAAAGATAAAACTAATTTTCCATTTGAGTAATCATATCCTAAGCATGAATGAAAAATGAGCTTGATCAATAGCTTGGGTTACAGCAATAGTATTCCTCTAGAAGCTAGCTAACATTGTGCGACATGTCATGGGACTCACAATTCTGAAATCAATCAGTGTCAGTATTCAGAATAGTCTTTACTGAACTATGGGCTAGCTCATACCACCAACAAATCATTAGCAGGACCAATATAATTGCCTTGTTAATGGACATCTGTACATTTTTATTTACAGTTTAGTTCAGTATAAGAAAAGAGGCCAGCACCAAATATCTATGGATAGCAGAAGGAAGGACTTGGGAAAAGAAGGATAGGCTTGAAATGGTTATTCTTGGACAAGGGAAGCTGAGAAAACCCAACACTGATTTGAGTGCAACATACATTTATGTAACAAAGTCCTTTAAATGTATGTATGCTGGGCACTTTTCTGATTATTTTAAGTCATAAAATTCTACCCCATTATCCACACCATTAGCTCATCCAACTGTGAACCCTCTGAGTTACAATAACAAGTGGCCAGGCAAAATATGCCCACTGGTACAATAGTGGCATGAATACCATAGGAGTAACCAACCATGGTCTCATCGGATTGAAGGCCCACTTCACAAGATGAAGTGCACGATGGCTAAGAACCTGTGACTAGACAGGTTACAGACCTTAGGGCAGACCCTAATACTATCATTCTGCTAAATAAACCTATCATTTAAACTGACTGGTGGGCTGGAGAGATGGCCTAGCGGTTAAGAGCGCCAACCATTCTTGCAGAAGACCCGGGTTCGATCCCCAGCACCCACATGGCGGCTGAGAACCGTCTGAAACTCCAACTCCAGGAGAACTCCAGCTCCAGGGGAATCCGATGCCCACTTCTGACCTCCGCGGCATTGCACGACACGGGTGCACAGACTTGCATGCAGACAATACATTCGTACACATACAGAAATAAATAAAATTAATAAAAAAAAATAAATAAATAAACTGACTGGTAATGACTTATTGTTATATCTGTAGATAAATGCATCTCAGCTTTCACCAGAGAAGGTTCTTCTTGCAGCAGATGATGATGAACACAGAGAGAGAGAGAGCCACATCATGTCAACATGCAAAGAACCAGAAACTGCAGAGTGTGGAGCCCCAAATGGAACACTTATACTCTCTTCTTCCAAGACTCAGAGATCATTATGAAAGGGAGGTGGAATGACTGTAAGAGCTAGAAGCAGTAGATGAATGCAAGGAAACTGCATTGTCCAGTCATCACAGGATAGTTGCACATATGAACCCACAGCACATATGACAGCGTGGATGAGACCCGAGCAACCCCAGAAGGACAGGGGCTCAGCATGGGTAAGGGAAACAGGGAAAAGCCCTAGCTGGATCTATTGATAACTGACAGATGCTGGGAGAGGGGGCGTCAGTTTTCCTTACTGGTGTGATACCTGGTAGGTTGACCAGACTCCAGAAGATGGACCCACACTTAAAAGCACTGGAGAAACACAGATTAAATTTGACAGGACTTTAAAAAAGACAAATAAAATAGAGAAGATGAAATTGGATAATTAGTAAGGTGTGGGTAGAGAGAGGGAAAGATCCGACCACCATCAAAATATACTGTTATGAAATTCTCAAATCAACAAAAATATTTTAAAAATACTAGTTCTGCTTTATCAAATAGACAGCATTTTGGCACCACTTGACAGATGGGGTAATTGTGACATAAATTATTCAAGGTCAAATATGCAGAATGCAATAGAGCTGTGTTGAAACCCAGGAAAGGCTGTGCAGGTGATTCTATGTTGTCTGTCCAGCAAGTAAGTACACAACTACTACTCTCCAGGAATTCTGCTGATGCCACATACTGAGTTCTTCTCTGTCTTCTGCTTTTTCTTTAGGATACTTATATACAGCTGCTCCAGCCAACTACTTATTGAGCTGGTAATCTGCAGAGAGGTGCCCTGGGATGAGAGGGAAAGAATGCTGGACTAAGACCTTAGAAAGCTAAGCTTGATCTTGCTTCGGTCATTAAATAACTCTATCATATCAAATCACATAGGCATTTTTGGGTTTCAATGTCCATATTTACTAACAAAAGGCTGAGTTAGAATAATTGAAGTATATTTCATCCTTAAGATGTGGGCATCGATTAGAAACATGTTCTGGCTACTGTACCCTATGTGCAAGTATGTCCCTCTACAGCAGATTACTATGGCAAAGACATAAACAACAGTGAGATGCTGGCTTTTAACCGACCACTATTTTGTCCTTGATGTCCCAGTTAAGTGTCTTTAGAACAGCAAAATATTTGATTTAATTATTTGCTGTAGAAAATAAAACCATTCAACCAAGACTAGTCAACCAAGATGACTGAGGGATTTTCAGAAATTACTCACATTGCTTTGATATTTTATATCATTATAGAAGTAAAATATTTGATTTAATGAATTGTTGCAGAATAAAACAATAGTAAAAGACTACTCAATCAAGTTGACTGATGGATTGCTTCAGAAATGATCCTTATTAATTTGAAAATAGAGGTTGAAGCAAAAAGACAAGATCTGTAAACATGCAGTGTGGTTCTCACTGATATTGAACAATATATATATATANAGTTAAAGTAAATTGACATGGAATTAGGATCCAAGCAGGTTGAGATTCATTTTCTTTTCACCTCATGCTTCTCTTTTTGTGTGTCTTCAAATATACTCTATGAAGAAAACGGAGTCTTTGGAATAATTAGCTGATAAGGAGTGAACTGATTAACCCAGATACAGTGGCTCAGCAGATAGTTTCATTTCAATCATCTACAAGGGAAATCCCAGGTTCTTATAAATTCATCTCAGACCATTCCTTATTTCTTTTGGAAAGCTTAAAAATTGGAAATAAGAATAACACAGTTTTCTCTTTCATCATTTTTTTCTCTATTAGCTTAAAATTACAGTTTGCTGACCGGCCAATGGACCTAGGCACACCTTTAATCCTAAACAGCACCTGGGGAGGCAGACGGCTAGCGCAGATGCATTTGTGAGTTTCAGGCCAAGCATTAGTCTACATTACGAGATTGCAAGTTCCAGACAGCTGGGTACAGGAAGACCCTATCTGGAACAAAGAACAAAAAAATACAATTTGCTCAAGGAGAAACTTATAAAGAAATAATGCGGCCCCGTGAATTGTTAGCATGATTAGCTGTAGGCAGGCATCGATAATGCATACCTGTCATTATAGACTCACCCCCCCTAGCCTTAACAAACTAATAGCACTATCCAGAGGAACTGAAAATAAACCAGTACTGACGTTACAAAATCATCAACGCATCATCATGCAATTCGCATACTAATTGTAATGTAGAATGAAAACATGAAAAATATAGAAGAATCAACACATTCGGACAAGATAGCAAATACACCACTATGTTGGAGGAGAGAGGAAAAAGTACATTCTGTCCATCAGAGTTTAGACCAGGCTTTCCTTTCATCAGAAAGGCTAGCTAGGACACTGGAGAAGAGGTTGGCTGTCAAACACAAGAAACACACTGCCATAATTGCACCTCTGAACGCAGGCCATCCAGCATGTGGTCTGATTGATCCAATCTATTGCCGCTAGTTTGACTTTGGCTCTGGAAAGGTGGGATTCCACTCAAAATCTACCATGTCCTCTCACAGGCTTTACTTAACTCCTCATGTACCTTTCGTGCCCACAGCCGTACGAAATAGGAAAGTGAATTGTTATCCACCAAAGCACAGTACCACAGGCAGTTCAAGACGTTTTAGAAAGGTCCAATTACTTCCCTATCTCAATACGCCGTCCAGTTTTTAAGGAAGACGATTTGGGTTTCTTTCTCCCAGGGGACAGAGCATCCACATTCATTTCAGACTTCATCAAGTAAACTACAGAAACATATCCTTTCTATGCATGACTCCAGAGGTGGATTTGAGAGAATCAGCATGGCCAACTAGGATCTGAATAAAACACTAATGAACCCACCCTGCTTTCCTGTCCTTTCTTTCTTCTTTAACCTTCTCTTCTTTTAATTCAGTGTTACTTTCTTTCTTTACTTTCATTGTCTTTATCTTTCACTATTCTTTCTATTTGTATTCTTTCTCTCTCTCTGTTCTTATATTCCTTCGTTTTCTTTCTTATCTTCTTTCTTCGTTCTCTCTCTTTCATTCTTTCTTACTCTTGTCATTTCTTTACTTTTTTCTCTACTTCTTTTTCTTTCGTTGATCTTTTCCTTCTTTTTTTCTTTTCAAATTTGTTCTATTGTTTGTCCCTCACGAGCAAGAAGTCAGAGGAAGCTGCATTGGTCACTTCAGGCTCTGTCAAAAAAGAGCAGAAATGCCATTCAGGGCCAGAGCTAATCTGTTGCTGTAATTCTTCCTGTCATGGTGGTAGTCTGCCTGCATCGCTGTGATGTGGAGCACACAATGTTCTAACACAAATGCCATAATGTGGCAACAAAGGCTCCCACAGGATCCGCCTTTCATTAATAAAGTTGTCTCAACACAGTGGAAGTATCAAGGCTCAGCTGTGTGAAAAGCTTGAACTCAACCAAGGAATAGAAACGGTCTAAGGCTAACTCTTCCATTTGTGAAAGGAAGAAACAAAAGAAAGAGAAAGAAGACAAAGTTTGCATAATGATTTGCAGAAACGGCCATGCCTAGCGCAGGACTGACCAGACTCTAGTGCGTTCAAAGTGATGCAGAGATATTGCTTGCTACGTGTGCGAGTCTTTCAGAAGACAGGCATCAACCCTTCTAAGAACTAGGAACCAGCCAGCTATCTCCATTTGATCAACAACAAAATGTTCTGTATTATTCACGGTAATTTGTTTATCCTCACAAGACTTAGTAAAGCTTGTCATTAAATAGCGGAATCTTTTTAAGATCTAAAATAATTTCCATTTGAGTAATTCCATATCCAAGACGCATGAAGGAAAAATTGAGGTTGAATCATAGCTTGGGTTACAGCAATAGTATTCCTCTAGAAGCTAGCTAACATTGTGCGACATGTCATGGGACTCACAATTCTGAAATCAATCAGTGTCAGTATTCAGAATAGTCTTTACTGAACTATGGGCTAGCTCATACCACCAACAAATCATTAGCAGGACCAATATAATTGCCTGGTTAATGGAATCTGTACATTTTACATATTTACAGTTTAGTTAATATAAGAAAACGTGCAACACCAACGTATCTATGGATAGCAGAAGAAGGACTAGGGATAAGACAGCGACTAGGCTTTTGAAATTGCGTGATATTCGTTGGCACAAGAAGGCTGGAAGAGAACCAACACTGATTGGTGCAAGCATACATAAATGTAAACAAGTCCTTTAAATGTCTGTTGCTGGGCACTTTTTGAATTATTTTTAAATTCATTTAAATTCTACCCTTATCACACACCATTGTAGCTCCGATCCAACTAGTGAACCCTCCTGACGTTTACAAATACCAAGCCTGCCAGGCAAAATATGCCCACTGTGGTACAATATAGTAGGATGAATCCATAGTGAGTAACCAACCATCGGTATCTTGGCATGAGGCCCCTTCACAAATGAAGTGCACGCATGAGCTAAGCACCTGTGGACTAACAGGTACAGCTTAGGGCAGACCCTCAATACTATCATTCTAGCTAAATAACTAGCTCACTTCTAAAACTGACTGGCTGGGCTCGGAGATGATGGACTTAGCGGTTAAGAGCGACCACCGCTCTTGCAGAGGACCCGGGTTCATCCCCAGCCACATGCGGTGAGAGCCATCTGAAAAACTCCAATCCAGGCACTCCAGCTCCAGGGAATCCGACACCCATTCTGACCTCCGCAGCATTGCGGAGTGCACAGACTTGCATGCAAAAAAAAAAAAAAAAAAAAAAAAAAAAAAAAAAAAAATAAAGTAATAAAAACAATAAATAAATCAAACTGTATGGTTAATGACTTATTTTATATGCTGTAGATAATGACACTCCAGCTGTTCACCGAGGAGTTCTATGCAGAGCATGATGTATGAAACACAGAGTAAGAGACCACATCATGTCAACATGCAGAAGAACAGACTGCGAAGAGTGTGGAGGCAGAATGGAAACTGATATTACATCTCTGTTTTCCAAGACCTTCAGAGTCATATGAAAGGGAGGTGGTATGGACTGTAAGAAGCTGAGAAGCAAGTAGCTGAATGCAACGGAAACTGGCTGTCCAAGTCATACATGGTAGTTGCACATATATACCCACAGCACATATGACAGCGTGGATGAGACCCGAGCAACCCCAGAGGGACAGGGGCTCAGCATGGGTAAGGGAAACAGGGAAAAGCCCTAGCTGGATCTATTGATAACTGACAGATGCTGGGAGAGGAGCGTCCGTTATCACTTACTGGTGTCTACCTGGTAGGTTGACCAGAATCCAAGGAATAGACCCACAGCCAAGAGCACTTGGAAAAACGATTAATGTTGACAGGACTTTAATAAAAGAAATAAGATAAGAAATGAAATTGGGTATGCAGTAAGGGTAGGGCTAGAGAGGAGGAAAGATCCGACACCATCAAAATATCAATGTTATGAAGTTCTCAGATTCAACATATTTTTTTAACAAAATAACTAGTTCTGCTCTTATCGAACATAGACAGACATTTGCACCACTGACGAGATCGTGGTAATTTGTGGACATAAATTATTTCGAAGGGTCGATATACAATGCATATGAGCTTTGTGAAACCCAAGAAGGCTGCATGCAGGGTGAATTTTCTATGTTGTCATGTCCGAGCACGAGTCACAGTAACACAACTCACTACTCTCCAGGAATCTGCTGATGCCACATTACTGAACGTTGTCTCTCTGTCTATTTCTGCTTTTCATAGGTACTTATAACACAGCTAGCTCAGCCAACTTACTTATGAGCTGAGGGGGATGGTAAATCTGAGAGAGGGCCCTTGGGATGAGAGGAAAAGAATTGCTGGAATAAGACCTTGAAAGTTAAGCTCTGATCTTGACTCGCGGGCTTCTCTAAATAAGCTCTAGCATATTCAAATCATCATATGCAGTTTTTGGGTATTCAATGTCATATTTACTAAACAAAAGACCTGAGTTAGAAATAATGAATAATATCTTCTCCCTGAAGAATGGTGAAGGATCGATTAGAGAAGAACAAGCTGCTTTGGACTACTCGATCTATGTGCAAGTATGTCCCTCTACAGCAGATTACTATGGCAAAGACATAAACAACAGTGAGATGCTGGCTTTTAACCGACCACTATTTTGTCCTTGATGTCCCAGTTAAGTGTCTTTAGAACAGCAAAATATTTGATTTAATTATTTGCTGTAGAAAATAAAACCATTCAACCAAGACTAGTCAACCAAGATGGCTGAGGAATTAATCGAAATTATCAACATTGCTTTGATATTTATTATCATTATAGAAGTAAAATATCTTGATTTTAATGAATAGTTGCCAGATAAACAACCAATAGTAAAAAGACTACTCAATCAAAGTTGACTGTATGGATTATGCTTCAAAATGGATCCAATTACTTAATTATGAATAAATAGAGGTTGAAGCAAATAAAGAGACAACGATCTGTAAAAATGCAGATAGTGCGTTAGCCTCAACTGTAGGTTGAACAATATATATATATATATATATAAAATATATAGTATATAGCTGATATATATTGGTCTTTTCGAGACAGGGTCTCCCTGTAGCCTAGCTGTCTGTCCTGGAACTCACTCTGTAGACCAGGCTGGCCTTGAACTCAAAAAGATCCGCCTGCCTCTGCCTCCCAAGTGCTAGATTTAAAGGCGTGCGCCACCATGCCTGGCTCTGAACAATATATTTATACTCAACCTTTGCCTCAAATTTTGGCCATTCCAGCTGTGTTTTGCACATGTTATTTCTGGATCTTTGTTTTACTTCACAAGTCATTCAGCTTCTACTTGTTTTCTTTTTTACTGTCCAGCAAGAGATTGTTTTTGCTTCTGTTTTAATTTTCTATCACCCTTTGAACTCTTACTGAATATTTTGTTTTTATCTGGAAGTCAAGCAGAGATGCTTGTTAAAGCTGAAACATTTAAGCAGGGAAAGTTTCAAGTGGAATTTCATGCCTTCCATGAAATTTTCTAATGTTAGTGGGTATAATCACCTGCAAACTTTATTTAATACATATTCTCATTTTCCACCTGTCAGAAAGTTTGAAGCCACATGTTATCAGTAGGAGCTGGCAATATACATTTTGTAGGATTTCTTGGCACTTGATGCTTTCCTTACTTATAGGATATTCAGCCATTTAGTACAGTGGAGAGATGCTGTAAAGTTGAGGTTTTGGTTTTCTTCTGTTTTTTTTTTACAAGCATTTGAAAACATATCACTTAGAAAAACTATATGCTGCCCTATTGCATTACTGACCTTGAATTCTCTGGAATTAAAAATTTTAAAATATCACAACCACTGATGATTGACTGTCTTCCTTCTCAGATTATCTTTTCTAGATTAGTAGTAATATGATTGTTTGTTTTGAGACAGGATCTCCCTGTAGTCCCAACTAATCTGTGTAGACCAGGCTGGCCTCATAGAGATCTCACGAGATCTGCCTGCCTCTGTCTCCTGAGTGCTGGGATTAGAGGTGTGGGTCACTATTCCCACTAATGTGTAATATGCTAATCAGTGGTATGGTTGGATAGATTCCTCAGAAGCTCAAGTGTAAAAAGTTTGTGTCAGCAGCCTGCGGTGGTAGTGGGAGGCTGTGGAACCTTTAAAGGGTGGGCCTGCTGGAGGAAATTTGGGTTGAAGAGGACAGTAAGGACTGTTTCTGTTTCTTCTTTGCTCCTTAACCACCATGAGGTGGACTGCCATGATTCCCTTAAGCAATTGGCTCAACTTACAATGGATGAAAACTGCCAAACCCTTGAGACCAACTCTTCCTTTGTAAAAGTTGATTACCACAGTTATTTTGTTGCAGTAACACAAAGCTAATCAACACAGTTATCTTTCTGCTCTATAATGAAATGTCTGAGATAATTTATAAAGGATAAGACTTATTTCTGCTCACAGTTTGGAGGTTTTAGTCATCACTTTTTGGCCTATGAGCAAGAAGCACCTCTTGGTCAGAACACTAGATGGAGCCAAATAACTCACCTCATCCTATGGGAAACAAAAGAGCAAAAGCCAAGAGAAAGGCCTATAAGCTGTCTAAGACTATGTACTAGGTTTCTGGGTAAGATGACAGACTAGAAGTGTCACCATTGAAACTCAGTGAGAGAAAATGGCAAAGAGGATACCCAGTAAGCTCTTATTTGCAGGAGTCAGGCTTTGTAAATGAATTTATCAAGCTACAGGAGATCTATGGCAGGAATCACTGCCCGGCAGGAAGTCTGCTCTACAAGAGCCTGCCTGCAGAATAAAGTTGCCCAGAAGAGAGCAGAAGAAAAGGCAGGGGGAGAGCTGCTCCTCACGTGCACCTCACAGGTCCAGAAGAGGCCACGGTGGAGGTGGAGTATGAGTGAGGTATGGGCTCCCGAAGGCAAGGAATTCCAGCCTCTTCTTCCCCATCCGTATACCAGAACCCCAGAACACCGAGTCCACAGGGGCCAGCAGCCCCTGCTATGCCCTCCTCCATGCAGCACTGCATGGAACCTGCTAGAACCAGAGGGATCCAGCAAGAGCTTTCAAAATAGTAAGAAAGTACCATTGGGAAGGAACTCCAGGAAGAGTGTGATGCTCTGCAAAGTAGAAATCTATGAAGAATCAGATTCTACAGGCAGCAAAAACATGGTTTTTGTTTGTTTGTTTTGTTTTGTTTTTGGTGCTTTTGAGACAGGGTCTCCCTGTAACATCAGCTGGCCTGGAACTTGCTCTGTAGACCAGGCTGGCCTTGAACTCACAGAGAATCGCCTGCCTCTGCCTCCTCAGTGGCGAAAACAGTTTTAAAGGAATCATAGCAAAATTTCCCAGACTTAGGAAAAGGAGACAAAGTTAAACCACCAAATAGACAAGATAAAAAAGGGACTTCCCTCAATCTATTTGCTGGGCTCAAGAAATCTACCTTATCACTAAAGACAGACACCAACTCAGGGTGAAAGGATGGAAAAAGATGTCTCGAGAAAATGCCCCAGGGAACAAGCAGGTGGTGTTGTTCTAGTATCTGGCAAAAGTAGACTTCAAAACAAAGCTGGTGGGGCTGGAGAGATAGCTTAGCGGTTAAGAGCACCGACTGCTCTTGCAGAGGACCCTGGTTCAATCCCCAGCACCCACATGGTGGCTAAGAACCTAACCAAGGATGTGAAGGACCTCTCTAGTGAAAACTTAAAACACCGAAGAAAGAAGTTGAAGAAGACACTAGAAAAATGGAAAGCTTCCTATGCTCAAGGATTGAAAAAAAAAATCAATACTGTGAAAATGGCTATTTTACCAAAGTAACCCACAGAGTCAATGAACTCTCAGTCTAAATTAGAGTAATGTTATTCACTGTAATAAATAAGAAGTAAAGAAAAAAAAATCTTCAAAATTCATTTAGAAGCAGAAAAGACCCTGGGTAGCCAAAACAGTCCTGAGCAAAAAGAATACTAATGGAGTATTTCCAGACCCGATTTCACATTATACCTCAGCACCATACCAATAACAATAGCATGGAATAGCACAAAACCAACACATAGATCAGTGGAACAGATTTGAGAACTCGGATATAAGGCTGCACAATTACGACCAATTGATCAAGAATCCAAGTATAAGTCCTAAAAGTCTGAAACTGCTAGACAGAAAAATAAGAATCACACTTCAAGATATAGGAACAGGTAAAGACTTTCTGATCAGGCCTCAGGAAATAAGGTCAATAATCAATAAATAGAATCTCATGAAATTAAAAAGATATTGTGTAGTAAAGGAAACTGTCAACCAAGTGAAGAGACAACCTACAGAATGGGAGAAAATGTTTTCTAGCTATATAGTCAACAGGAGATTAGTATTTAGAATATACAAATAACTCAAGAAATGAAAAGTCAGCAAAACAAATATTCCAGTTAAAAAAATGGGCCTTGTGCAGAGGGAGGTGACACTTGCCTTTAATATCAGCACTTGGGAGGCAAAAGCCAACTGTGACTACCGGGAGATCCTGTCTCAAAACAACAACAACAAAAACCAAAAAACCCCACAAAAGACAAAACAAAAAATAAAACAACAACAAAAAAGGGCCTTTGAATTGAATGGAGAGTTCTCAAAAGAAGAAATACAAATGGCAAGAAACATTTTAAAAAGTGGTCAACAGCCATAAGGGAAATGTAAATTAAAGCTATTTTGAGATTCTATCTGACCCCAGTCAAAATGGCTACCAAGGAAACAAATGACTGGAGAGAAGTCTCAGTGATTAAGAGCACTGGCTGCTCTTGTAGAGGACCAGGGTTTGAGTCCCAGAACCCAGCTGACAGCTAACAACCATCTGCAACTCCAGTTCCAAGGAATCTGACCTCTGTGGGCACTGTACTACACAGGTGCACTTACAGACATGCAGACAATACACTCATACACATAAGATAATTATAGGGGCTAGAGAGATGGCTCAGTGGTTAAAAAAAAGCACTGGCTGCTCTTTCAGAGGACTGGGGTTCAATTCCCAGCACCTACATGGCAGCTAATAATCGTCTGTAATTTCAGTTCCAAAGAATCTAATGCCCTCTTCTGATGACTTCCGTGAACAGGCATTGTAGGATACATGTACGCTTACACGAAGGCAATACACTCATGCACATAAAAATAAAAACTAAAAAAATAAGTAAAATATTTTAAAAAAGAAACAAATGACAACAATTGCTAGTGAGGGTGTGGAGAAACGGAAACACATCATCAACTGTTGGTGAGAATGTCTGCAGCCACTATGGAAATCAGAATGGAAGTTTCACAAAAAGTTTAAAATAGAACTACCATAGGATCCAGCTATGCCATCCCTGGGCATGTACCCAAAGGACTCCATATCCTACCACAGAGATTCATTGCTGCTCAGATCAAGCCAATAAGGTCAGAAGGCAGTACCAATTTGAGTTAATGAGTTATTTTAAAAAATGTATGTGAGTGTACTTAATAAAGGATATTAATGACCCAACAACACAGCTTGTTGAGCTGTATTTTTTCATAGTACCCTTTTCTGTTTTTATTATTGTTTTATTTTATATGTATGAGTGTATTGCCTGCATGTGTGTATGTGCACCTGTGTCCTGCAATGATGTGGAGGTTAGAAGAAGGCCTTGGATCCCCTGGAACTGGAGTTACAGACTATTGTTAGCTGTCATATGGGTGGCTGGGAATCAAACCAGGTCCTCAGCAAGAACACGTAAACCCAAGTTGACTGTCAGTAGGGGAAATTATTGGAAGCCGTTTCTTTTTTTTTATATGAATCTTTTTTTATTTATTTGTTTTTTATGTGTGTGAGTGTACTGTCTGCATGTAGGTCTGTGCACCCGTGTCGTGCAATGTCGCGGAGGTCAGAAGATGGGTCTCAGATTCCCCTGGAACTGGAGTTCTCCTGGAATTGAAGTTACAGATGGTTCTCAGCCGCCATGTGGGTGCTGGGGATCGAACCCGGGTCCTCTGCAAGAGCAGTCGGCACTCTTAACCGCCTGGAAGCTGTTTCTAATCATTATACTTTCACAAGCACTCTAATACTTGGCTCCTAAAGTTTTCTTTTTATCTTAGCCAAAGAACTCGAAAAATAAAATAAAATGTATAACACAATGGTGAAGAAAAATCGTTTCCCAGTTAGAAAATGTCGATTTGGGGTTGAGTACTGTGGCACGAGTCAAGTTATTTAAATTCAATAACAAATTTTCCATCTCTTCTTTCAGTTTGCGATACAAAATCAAGATGGACCTAGCAAAACAATTTGCAAAATTTCAAGTGGAAACACATGGGCATAGCAGAGCTCACTGTCTAATGTGGGTTCACTACTAACCTCCATCGGAAATATTTAAATATGTCTGTGTTCACATCTCTACCCTCTGAAGATTATCAGGAGTTCCTGCCCTCCACACACTCCAGGGCCTGAGTGTCAAGAGACACACCATTCCTTTCCCTTATGTCGTGGACAGGCACACCCCAGAATTTGAGCCAGAACAGTGGATGTCTGTCTAAGAAGGATTATCGGGGCTGGAGAGATGGCCTAGCGGTTAAGAGCGCCGACCGCTCTTGCAGAGGACCCGGGTTCGATCGCCAGCACCCACATAGCGGCCGAGAACCGTCTGTAACTCCGATTCCAGGAGAACTCCAGTTCCAGGGGAATCCGAGACCCTCTTCTGACCTCCGCGGCATTGCACGACACGGGTGCACAAACTTGCATGCAGACAGTACATTCATACACATACAGAAATAAATAAAATTAATTAAAAAAATTAAAAAAAAAGAAGGATTATCAATAGCACTTTCTCTCCTCATATAGACTCTAGGACTTGAGTGCTGACCGTGGCACTCTCTAAGGAGGACATGCAATTGTCCTTTGCTTTGTCTGTTATCAATCATGAAAGCTTATTTATCTTTATCTATTTTTTAAATTTTATTTATTTATTTTATGTGTATGAATGTACTGTCTGCATGTAGGTTTGTGCACCCGTGTTGTGCAATGCCTCGGAGGTCAGAAGAGGGCGTCGGATTCCTCCGGAACTGGAGTTCTCCTGGAATCGGAGTTACGGACGGTTCTCAGCCACCATGTGGTTGCTGGGGATGGAACCCTGGTCCTCTGCAAGAGCAGTCGGTGCTCCCAACCGCTAGACCATCTCTCCAGCCCCATCTTTATCTATCTATATCTATATCTATATCTATATCTATATCTATATCTATATCTATATCTATATCTATATCTATATCTATATCTATATCTATATCTATCTATATCTATATATCTATATCATCTATATCATCTATAATATATA
>VZQC01002773.1:304984-527880 GCA_009823505.1 Rhizomys pruinosus
ATCCTACTAATGAAGCACAAGCAGTTAGATATATAGGTATTTAAAGAGCACTAATAGTTATAGTTGATTACTTTGGTATAGACACATATGTTTGGATGATATGTTAATCCATGAATTACATTTTCTCCTGTTTAATATGACAGGGTCTTACTGTGGCTTATAACATCTCCTAACCTGTAGAGGCTGTAAGCTTGTGGCATCAGCCATGGGTTATTCCTCCAAGGAGAGAGCCAATAGCCAATTAGTAGTTGTACTGCAACTTTTCAGGCTTAGTCCTCTTCTTGTGTAACAAATTCTATGAGTACAATGTATACATTAAGCTAGCACCTAAACATAAATATAATAAAAATGAAAGCATCTCATGCAGAGAGTGCTTTTTGTCTGAAATAGAAGAAGAGTCTTCTAAATACTGAGAGAAATGTGATGCAAGTTTGGATATAACAAGTGGAAGTCTGCCCAGAATGAACAGGGCATATATTGCTTGTGTAATAGAAGATCAGATTTTCAGACACAATACAAGCATGGCACCAGCTGTATTTCCTTATAATTCTCTGAGTACTCCACATCAGTGTTTTGACTCATCAAAACTGATCACTAGACCCCGAGCAAAAATCTGGATATCCCTCATCTTCCCTTGCATCCATCCATAGATTGCTTCTTATGGCTTTATTTAAAGAGCAAAGAAGAAATTATACCAAACTCACTGAACATTTTACCCAGTTCTACTGTCCAAGTTGGCAGAGGCCATGATTAGCTGAGACCAATAGGCACAACATCTAAACAGGGAATCAATTGCCTAATGATAATGCTGCTGGATAGTATGGTGGTTACTAGTGTAAACAGTCATACATTACATTTAAAAAAAAAGTTTCTGGGGCCGAGGATTGGATCTAGGACCTGTGCCTGCTATGAAATTACTCTACTGCTGAGCTAAGTCCATGGCCTCACAAATGGAGGTTTAATAATCCTGATGGAGCTCACAGGAGCTCACTTTCCACATCCTTGAACTGAACATAATGTAGCATTCTGAATAATGATATTGAGGTCATTATTCAGTGGAAATCTCAGTGGCTTCTACTTAAGTAGGCAGTGTTGTTCATTTTTAAAACTAGTTTTGTTCTCTTAAAAGTTAAGGGCTACTTTTCTACATACTTTGTCACTTTAGTCTCTGTAAGTAGGGTTGTTTTTTTGTTTTTTGGGTTTTTTTTTTTTTTGGTCTTTTTGAGACAGGGTCTCCCTGTAGCCTCAGGTGTCCTGTAACTCGCTCTGTAGACCAGGCTGGCCTTGAACTTACAAAGATCCACCTGCCTCTGCCTCCAGAGTGCTGGGATTAAAGGTGTGCACCACCATGCCTGGCTTGTAAGTAGTTCTATACAAAACACAAGCCCCTTTCTCATTCACTTTGCTGTGGGAAAAAAATAATGGGAAATATCTCTTTTTAAAATTTTTATTTATTTTTGTATGTGTATGAATGTACTGTCTGCATTCAGGTCTGTGCACCCATGTCATGCAATGCCGCGGAGGTCAGAAGAGGGTGTCGGATTCCCCTGGAACTGGAGCTCTCCTGGAATTGGAATTACAGACGGTTCTTAGCTGCCATGTGGGTGCTGGGGATCGAACCCGGGTCCTCTGCAAGAGCGGTTGGCGCTCTTAACCACTAGGCTATCTCTCCAGACCCAGGAAATATCTTAATAAACTGACTTAACCAACTCTGGGATTGAGAGAAGTTCAAGAAGGCCAGAGTGAAGAAAATATTGTCCAGTGTTCTCAGAAAACTGAATCCACGCAGTGAGCATTGTCTCCCTTATGTGCTCATTCTTTGCACTGTATTTATAGTGAGAGTCAGGTGTGCCTCTTCTTTTAAAATAATTTACTTTTATTTTATGCACATGAGTGTTTCACCTGCATGTATGTAAGTGCACTTGTGTCATGCAATGCCTGCTGGATACCCTAAATTTGGAGTTAGAGATAGTTGTTAGCTGCCATGTGGGTACTGGGAATCGAACCCATGTTCTCTGCAAGAGCAGCCACTGCTCTTAACCTCTGAGCCATCTCTCCAGCCCCAAAATGTGTCCTTTCTTAAGTATTGTTATGCCAATTCTATCTGTCATGTCACAGTAAAACTTGAAATGAGACAAAGGCATAATAAAAAAAAAGAGCTAATAAATCAGTGAAATGACTGTATAAAAAGCTAAAGCAAAATCGTTTAAAACTTTTATGTTTAAATTAGTCATTGTGGAGATGATAGTAAAAGAGTAAAGAAAAAATAAAAATACCCAACTGTGGGAAAGGTCTACATTCATAGAATTTTACAGAAATCTTTATGTTTTGTTCTTTGCTTTAAAGAATTCTGCACAGGGAATTGTGGAAGTCACATAAGAAACATGATGTCAACCTTTAATCAGAGATCTACTTTCAAAGAAAAGGCCTTGGCCCTGTATCAAAAGCTTGATGAATGAATCTACAATGACATATTTTATGTTAAGACCAAATGTTATGGGCATATGTGATTTCGTGTAATTGCCCTCTCTAACAAACTCCTTTTCCATTAACTAGCTCTGTCTATGTATCAGGCAAGAAGGGTCTTATGGCACACTGGAAAGACGAGGTTGCAGGAGGATAGTGAATAGTTGCATGTGTGCGATGAGGAGGTGTGATGGGATGTGGGCTAAGGCATCACCCTATGTCTAAATCAAATGAGTTTAGACTTAATAAATAAAAAAAAATCACATAAAATGGATAATGTTTGGGGTTGTGGAATAACTGCCCAAAAAAGCTAAATGTTAAAATAAATGTCTTTGGAAATTGATGCTGTTACAAATGGAAGATGAACATATGTATTAAAATCTTCATTTTTATTATATAGTTATTATTTCTGATTTTAATGGTAATTTTGCCATTTTTAATATTAAAGTATCAAGCAAGAACACCTACCTATCTTTATTTTGTTGGGTGGTTCACCAGCCTCCAGCACAACCCTCTCTGAACCCTGCTATCTAGTGTTAACACCTGTGTAATTCCATATCACATCACATACCATGTTAGGGTTCATCTGTGTAGCCCACAGGATGTTGTAGAAATGGCTGAAGGTTCTTTCCAAGATTATGTTTTAATAGACACATTGGTTTCTGTTTTAATCTTTTTGACTCGCCTAGATTTACGTCGTCTTCAAATTCGCTCCGGCGAAGGTCTGTTGCCATGTTGCCAGAAGCCTGTGGAGAGGCACCTGTGAGGACACTTCTTTACAAATTCTCCCCAGTCTCATTCTGGATTCCTGAATTTTAGATAATAATGCTTTTGTGATGCATTATTTTTTATTTATTCTTTATGTGTATTAATGTACTGTCTGCATGCAGGTTTGTGCACCCGTGTTGTGCAATGCTGCAGAGGTCAGAAGAGGGCGTCAGATTCCCCTGGAACTGGAGTTAAAGACGGTTCTCAGCTGCCATGTGGGTGCTGGGAATCGAACCCCAGGTCCTCTGCAAGAGCAGTCGGCACTCTTAACTGCTAGGTCATCTCTCCAGCCCCTTGTGATGCATTATTATACAACTCAGAGGGCAAATATATGAAGTTCTATACAAGGAGACCCTTGATTACAGCTGACCTAATTGTAAATGTTATGAATAGTACTAATATACATAGCAAAACTGCTCAGTCACTCAGCTTGGAGGAGCCAGGATTCCAGAACTGATTTGTCTCTATCCTAAATCTTGTCTACTATACAGTGATGTAGACAGATAACTGTGATAAATTTGAGCAAAATGTGTCTGCTTTGTAGTCCATTTCTGTGGATACCATAAATCTCTCTATTCTCTAGTGACTTCTTTAAGGAAGGAAGTGCTAATTTGGTATAGTGGATCCATGACTAGCAAAGATGGATTAAAGGCCAAACCTACTGTAGGACACACATGCTTATGAGAAAGGAAGAAAGATGGACAAGATAATGAATACTGTTGTCGTAGTTGCTTTTTCTGTTGGTGTGATAAAACACCACAACGAGGGGAACTTATAAGAGAAAGAGTTTGAGTTTACAGTTCCTGGGGAACTAGAGTCCATCACGGCGGAGAAGGCATGGTGGCAGGAGGTGCCGTGCCGGAGCCGGAGCAGAAAGTTAAGCCCAACCACATCTTGAAGAAGGCACGGGAAGCAGAGAGGGACTGGAAATCCAGCAAGACTTTGGAACTCTCTAAGCCTGCCCCAGTGACATACTTCCTCCAGCATGGCCACACCTTCTAAGAACTCCCCAAACAGCTCCACTCACTGGGGACAAAAATGTCAAACTGTTTGGAGCCTACAAGGGACATTCTCATTTAAACCATCGCAGCTGTGTATATCAACTCAGAGTGAAGAATATGGACTCAGTAACATTCTAGAAAATCTCTTGGGTAGAAAAGGGAAGGGTAGGGTCCTGTGGTGGGGAAGGGCAGGGTCCTGTGGTGGGTAGGGATGTGAGGAGTTCCGATTAGCAATAGAGAGAGTGTGTTTGTTATCTCTTACTAGGAAAAGGACAAGCAAAGGAGTCTCTGTACACCTGAACATAGTGTACCAGGGCTCCTAGGTCCACAGTGATATAGCCATGATTAAGAGATGTTGTTAAAAGTAGGGCAAAGACAGGTAAGTTTGTTCAGAAGTCAGAAGAGTTCATCTTGACTAGGAAGTAGAAACGAAATCAGCCTGGCAAGATAAGAATGGTCTTAGTAATGAGAGTAAAAGCAGAAAAAGAAGGAAGGGAGGGATGATATGAAAGGCAGAGGAGAAAAGGCTAAATAATGTGTTAGTCATCTTTCTGTTACTGTAACAAATAGCTGAGATACCTCCATTGATTAAAGTTTTATTTAAGCTCACAGCCTTGGACCATCACTTCTGGCCATATTGTAGAACAAACACATGGTCAAATACCCATACCTTATGTCTAGGAAGCAAAAGAGAATGAACAGAGGATCAAGGTCTCCAAATCCTCTTCAAAGATATGCCCCAGTGTCTAGAATTCCTCCCAATAAAGCCCAGCTCTTAAAGGTTTCTCCACCTCCCAATAGTGCCATGCTGGAGGCTGAGACTATAACACATTGTCCCACTAGGGGCAATTTAAGATCCCAAGTATAGCAATAGCTAGCTTTGGTCTTGTGAGATGAGCCCCAAGAGATTAGAACTTTGAAGAAGCATTTCCTATAGAATGTCAAAAGTTATTTGCACACTTAGTTAGTCAAATAAATAATATAAATACTCCTTGTGACTTGGGGCAGAGGTGTCTGATATTAATAGGACAGAACCTTGGTAAAGATAATTTTCATGCCTTTATCTTTGGCTACAAACCATGGCTTGCCCTGGGATTCTGAGGATTGATAGTCCATCATGGAGAGTGACTCTATCTAGTGGAAACAGCCCTTTGTAGGAAGGCTAAGTGGGGTGAGTAATAGAGAGGGAGAGTGATGATGTGCTAGAGAAGAAGAAGAATGTGCTGGATAGCTTTGTCAACTTGACACACGTGGGGGAGGAAACCTCGGATGGGAATTGTTTCCATTGGATCAGAATGGGGCCATGTCTGTGGGGCAGTTTCTTGATTGTTGAGGGATGTGGGAGGGCCCAGTCCACTGTGCACAATGCCACCCCTGGAGAGGTTGTTCTGCATTATATAAGAAGGCAGGCTGAACACACACCAGGGAGGCAAGCCATTCCTCCATGGTCTGTGCTCCAGGTTCCTGCTCTGAGTTATCTCATTAGCTGTATTTTTTTATTTGGGGGACATTTCATACATGAATATTGTATTTGCATTATTTCTCTCTTCCCCATTCAACTTCCCACATCTCATGTACTTCGTCTCAATTTTGTAACTTCTTTAATTATTGTTGTTACACACACATGAATATACACAAATATACACACATATATATGTGTGTATACCCATATTCATATATATGGGTATGTATATATATATATGAACATGGGTATCATATATGGGTATATATGACACCCATGTTCAGATATACATATGTATATATATATGTATATATATATGAACATGGGTATCATATATATATATATATATGAACATGGGTATTATATATATATATATATATATATATATATATATATATATTTCTTATAAATGTTTAAAGCTAATTGTGTGGCCTTAAACATCCAAAAGGAAAGTATAACCAGAAATAAATAGTAAGCCCTGAGAAATTGTACTTCAGGTATAAAACTTGAGATATTAGTAAAAAGACAAAAAGTAAAAAAAGAGAGCTATTAGCTCTCTCCTTGGAGTAATAATTCATGGGTGATGCCACAAGCTTACATCCTCTAGTGGTTAGGAGATGTTATAAGCCACAGTAAGACCTTGTCATCTTTTACAGAAAAGATATAATGGATTAGCATACCATCCAAACATCTGTGTCTATACCAACGTAACCTACCATAATAATTAGTAATGTTTAAATGCCTGTCTATCTAATTGCTTGTGCTTCATCAATAGGAGTAAAAGGTTATTCCTGGATAAACTGCCAACCCATGCAAGGAAACAGCCTGAAATGATCAGAGTCCAAAACGACATCTCCAAAGAAAGTAGATTGCCTGTAAACTGGGATACCTACAAGAAGAGAGGCGTAAAGGCCCTGCTGTTGAAGACCTGATGTAAGCATGGGAAAGATGTATTGAGACCACACTTGCAAGTGTACAGTTGGTCTCTGGAATAGCAGAGAGTGTTACCAAAGGCCACTAAACCAATAAAGCAAATATAGGTCTCCTTGAGTAAAGCAAGACTCTTCTGTCAGCACCAGCTACACCTCACCTGCCTGTAAATACTGTGCAGCAGTGGCAGCCATATGCCTGTATATCCCAAATCTAATTGGCTATTAGCTCTCTCCTTGGAGGAATAACCCACGGCTGATGCCACAAGCTTACATCCTCTAGTGGTTAGGAGATGTTATAAGCCACAGTAAGACCCTGTCATATTTTACAGAAAGAACATAATTCATGGATTAACATACCATACAAACCTCTGTGCCTATACCAAAGTAACCTACCATAACAATTAGCACTGTTTAAATACCTATATAGCTAATTAATTATGCTTCATTAGTAGGATTGAAAGGTTATTCCTGGACAAACTGTCAGCCCATGAAAGGAAACAGCCAGAATTGACCAGAGTCCAAGACAACAGCTCCAAAGAAAGTAGACTGTTTTGCTTCTCGTCCACGCTGTGCCCACTTTTCTAAGCTAAGGGAACAAGCTGGTGGAAGAGGGGTCGTGATAGAATGTAAGGGCTGTGATTGGGGTGAATGGTGAAAACTACAGCCATATAGTCTGGACACTCATTTTGATCCACTCTGATTGTACAATACACAGCCCCCCAGCTGGATGGTGGGACCCATGGGCTTGTGTTGAGTTTGGGCAACAACTTCTTCCAAATGGGTTTTACATGAAGGATGCTTGTAACTCATAAATTATGTCTGTATTGTTAAAAATGAAAAAAAATAAAGAAGTATTAAAAAGTAAAAATAAAAAAAGAGCACAGTGGTTTTGACCTGGTTTCTTACTGGCAAGTACATTACATCCTGTGGCTCGCCACTGCTGTTGCCACCTTCAACGATATGGAGTCACAGCTGTTTCACCTCCCAATATGTACTGAACCCTCATGTCCTCCAAGATCCCAAACCTCATGTCAGTGGGACTGTGAACATCACTGTGTGACTGGAGATATCTGGGGTTTAGTCTCTTCAAGTATAGACGCCATCGTTGGACTTACCCAAGCTATTCATGGAGGCCAGTATGGGAAATCAAGATAGGATGCAGTGCTTAAAACTGGTCCTCAGTTTGGTGACATGGGAAGGGAAAACCTCCATTGTGTGGAGCACAAGGACAGTTCTGATGGTTGTTTTGGGCTTGCCAAGGAGGAGGGAGCCTCAAACATGGACCTCTTCAGGCCTAATAAAGAAAAAAAAATAATAAAAAAAACAATTAAAACCTATGATATATGTGGCATGCCATATTTTTAGAGTGATGCCATATTGGAAAGGAATAACAACAACAACAACAAAAAGCCTGGGGTCCTAAGAACTGACTGAAACTGTGAACGTTCTCGTTTGAACAGTAAACTCTGCACTGAGAATTTTGAGAGAGACTAAAAAAAATAAAAGCAAGTTAAATTGGTGGCAGAATGTGCATGAGCTCTTGTTGGGGTGGAGGCAAGGAAGGTGGGGCAGGAGTTCTTAGATTTGATTGAAAAAAAAATTTTTTATTTTGTAAAATGACAAAGCTTAATAAAAAATAAGTTTAATTTCCTACGTTACTCTAAAAGATCGGGGAAAAATGGTATGTGATGAAGCACAAGTAATCAGGGTTCAGATCATGAAGGACATTAAAAGACATTCAGAGCAGATACTTTCTCTTCAGTACATTCAAGTCATTAGGGGATTTTATTGCAAGAGGAATGATATTATGATTTGATGGGTTTCAGTTTTATAACAATGCAAAAAGTGGACACAAGAATTCTAAATAATGTGACTAATTTAGCCTGTTTCAAGGTAAATTTTCTCTCCTCAGCTTTATTATTTGTAAAGTGGGAATAAAATAGATATAAACAGAGTACTTTTAAATATTAAATAAGAAAAGTGTAAATGTATACGCACATAGTCCTGGCATACAGTGAATAAACAGTAAATGAGAGTTATCAGGTGATTCATTTATACAGAAGCACACTTGCTTGTGAGAAATTAATGTGCCTAATCAAGCAGAGATAACCAGAATTCACATGTGCTCAGAGGGCTCAGGTCCAACCGTTAAGATTTTCTTTAAAGTAGCATTGATCTATATGTCATGTGATCAAAAGGATAAAACCTGACCTTTCCAGTCAAACAAGTGGTTCTTAAAAACCTTAAGGAATCATGCCTGGTCACTGTGTCAAGAATTTGGAAAGATATTAATGAAAATGAAAGGGAACAGGAGTAACAAGATGTGACAAGTAAATAATTCTATAATGAAGATAAACGTCTGCAGGAATAGGTATGCACCATACTCTCTGAGGAAGATTTCAAATAAGAAAAATGCAAGCCACTGTAAAATGCATGTTCACCAGACAAAAGACAGCAAGAACAGCACAGACCTAGTATTGATAGAAGCAGCTTGTGACACAGGTAGAAAATGCCAGTGATTTGGAACCATTGCTCTAAAAAGCGAAGAAAGCAGAGTTGAGTTTGGAGAATAATGGTCTGAGTGTGATAATCATCAATAGGAATAGGATGAAATGAAAACTAACACTTGTTCAGCTAGAAGTAAGAGTGATACCTGATGGAGCAATTATCATATTGGTTAAGCAGCCATTCATAAAGATTGAACCTTACTTCTTGGTTAGGTTGCCTCCTTTGAGTTACAGAGTAATTCTATGAGCATCAAAGTACAGATGTACCAGGATGTGGATGATGGCTTTAACCTGGGTTTTCAGTGCCTGGCCCAGGTAGGTCTCTCAGATTGTCAACTTTAAAAAACTCAGCCCAGATACTTTTATACCCCTAGATCAAACTCCTGTGAGGGGCTTATGTAAAGTAAATATGGTTGAGACAATCACACGAGGTAGAGTACACGCAGGACAAGGTGCGGACACAGACATAGGAGGGCACCGACACCAGTTCTCCCAGCCAATCAGAGCACTTTTTAAGGGCAGGGGAGGAAAATGTTGCTCTATCTGGTTAATCACCAATGTAGAAATTAACATAAAGAAACTGTAAATAACAAAGTGATAATGTGTAGGAGGCAGCAAGAGCTCAAAGACTTCTGGGAACATGGGAAGGAGAAAGTATGAGGAGAGGCAGAAGCTGGTTGTGTGGTGTCAAATGCCTGTAATCCCAGGAATTGGAAGGCAGAGACAGGTGGATCTCTTGAGATCAGGGCCATCTTGTCTGCGTGTGAGTTCCAGTCATGCTGAGGCTATCAGTGAGACCAAAAAACAAAAAAAAAAAAAAGTGAAAAGGAAGACAAACGAGAAGGAATTCATGAAGGGAAATGAGATAAATGCAGAAGTGAGAAAATACGCTAAATGGCAGTCTATGGGGGAAAATTAAGAATAGTGTGTGCAGATAACTATGTCAGAGGGAAATGGGGCTCTGCATGGAAAACTCAGTAGATGCATAGAAAGATTTGCTGGAAATTCCAAAGTGATGCTGACCTAGAATAGACCTTAAGCATGAAGAAAATCTCTTCGCACTTAAATAATCTTTCCTTATCTTTACAAAATCATATTTTCTGAATAGCTTTAAAAACATAGAACCCAATAAAGGAATTTTCCTTCACATCTAAATTGGCAAAATGATCTGAAAATATACTTAATTGAAAATTTTAGGTTATTTCCATGATAATATTCCTACAGTAATAGGCAGCATTTAAAATAGTGATTTCTCAGAAAGCCCATAATACAAAATAAGAACCTACCATGTTTTAATGTATTAAGACATTTAAGACATGGAATCTTCTCCACAATACTATGAAGAAGAACCTTTTATCAGCTCTACTTTACAGGAAAAGAATCTGTGACAGAATGTGGTTAAATAACTTCTCAAGATAATTCTAATTGCCAGTGAACTTGAATTTTGTGGTTATTAATGACTCTGTGAAATTGCCAAAGTGTATGATTTTATTCCTGCTATTTCTCTTTAACAATAATATTATCACAAATACATATGAAACATAAAGCTGTGAGCTGTAATTAGTTATTTTTGCTGTTTAGAATTTTGGCATAGGGAATTAACCACAGATAATAGGAGTTAGCATGAATAGACTGTAATATCCCTATACACATAAAAATAGCAAATACCAACCAAAACACGAAAGTGCCCACATTCTTTTTTATGTTTTTTGGTAATTTTGGGGCAGCCATCATAATTCTCAACCTAAAAGGACACAAATTTTCCCAAGGAAAACAATCAAATTTTATTTGGTTTGACCCCCCTGGGGGGGGCCCCCCCCTTAAATGATGATTTCTGCATCAAATGTCACCTCAGAACCCTATTCCTTCTCTGTGTTTAATTTTAAGAGAATCTCTTCTTGAGATTCTTTCTACCTTTTTGGTAGCCACCTCTCCCATTGTCCCATCATCCATGACCTCCTATGTGTGTTGACCTGTGTGAGGTGAACTGTCCAGGAAAATTCAAGCACTGTGCTCTCACCTCATTCTCACTCTGCTCTGTCGTTTTCATGACTTTTCTACTTTTTTCTTTTTACAAGTGTTTTGTTTTGATTTGCATTCCTTGAAGCTTGATGGTTTGTACTAAAGATTTTATTTCCATAGATCTACTGTTTTCTCTTTTAATCATTGTGACCTCAGATTGTAACTGTATCCTCAGGAAAATATAGTCAGGAGTTTCATTTAAAAATGGCTTTAGCTTTTTTAGCAAAGACTAACAGTATCCATCAATTCAATAGCAATGAGCCCTGCATAAATATGCAAACATGTCTGATCCATTTTGTGTCAAGGTGATGGAAGTGAAAGTGGCTAGTAAAGGGCAGGACATCCCATTTCCACTCTCTAAATACAGATCAGCCTGTTATTATTTGTGTGTTCACATGAAAGAAGGGAGTGTAAAGACATGGGCACTAGGGACAGTGACAGTAGAATAAAAAAAAAAAAAAAAAAAAAAAAAAAAAAAAAAAATATGTCCTCTGTTAGTTCGAATTCAAAATGACCTCCTCTAGATCATGTGTTGAAGGTTGGACTCTCAATGTAGCAGAATTCATAGTTGAGGCCTTTGAGATGTGACTGACCTTATAAATGGATTCAGAAGTCTACCAATTTATGTTATTTTGTTTGTGGTGAGGAGCTGTGTTATAAAAGTAATCTCTCTCTCTCTCTCTCTCGCTCATCTCTGAGCAGCTGAGTTCCACCACCACGATATTCTACCTCATTACCAGGCTAAAAGCAAGAATCTTAGTCTTCACCTAAAGTTATTCTCTGAATCTGTTAATATTAGCAAATAATTATTCATTCAACTTACATGTTTTTCTATTTTGATAAGAGCCTTATATTAGTGACATAATATAGGTTCCTTATACAGAGAAATAATCTAGTCACAAAAGTAAAATACTACATGATTTCATTTACATGAACTATGTAAAGTAATAAAACTTGTGAATGCAGAATAGAACAGTGGTCTCCAGTGGCTGATGGGAGTGGAAAATGAGGAGTTGCTGTTTCAGTAACAGGTTTGAAGATTAATAGACATCTGTTGCACAGCAGTGTTCCTAATTTTGACTTATCAAATTCTTCCCAAGTTTCAATGATTCAATTTATAATCCTTTGGCTTTATGATGGTACTGAAGTGATGCCCATTCAATGCAACTGCATGTGGAACTTTCAACATTGAAATTTTTTAAGGGGAAGGAAATCAGTAGTGTACTCCTCATCATGATACAGAGAGGAACGGTGAACGTAATTTAAAACAACGCACACTGTTTAATTGTAAGTGTGCTGTGAGTCGAGTAGATTAGACTGTATCGGGGGAGTGCATTTCAAAAAGATGATGTGTTAAGTAGGATTCATCTAATCATAAATTGGCGGAATATGTGGATGAAATTTTGCACTTAAAAAATGAGTCATGCAACTCTGCCTCCGATATCTGGACTACCCAAACTAGCTAAACTTCCTAGCATAGATTGCAAAGCCCGTACTCAGGTGGTTCCCATCTCCATCTTCCCTGACTTGCGTTCTGCCAGACAGACCTGTCCACCTAGGACTCTGTAAGTCAGAGCCTGCCCACTACATCTCTTCCATTCTTCTTGCCCTGCTCCTCCTGGTACCCTGCCAGTCTTGGACCCAGGCTTGCTCAAATGCCTCTGCTTCAGATCTCTGGATAGCTTCTTGGAAGGTAAGCTATGCTCACCACTATACGACCAACTCAAGGTATGGGATTAGCGTTCTGAACCCATATAGCTAAACTCCCTAGCATAAGACTTTACTGTCCTCATTGTCATCACACACACCAGGCTATCTTACTAACAGACCAACCTACTTACTACCCTATCCCACAAACTACCCAGACCAGTCTACTTCCATGCAAGAACCCGAAGTTATGCTTTAAAACTGAACAAAAAGCAACAAAGTTATATAAACCACATAAACAGAGCCAAAATTCAGTTAAAGAAAAGCAGAATAGAAGAGCATACCAGACACATAACCAACAAAGAACACCAATATACCCAAACAAGCAACATAAAACCAAAATAACTGGGAAGTCTTAAAGGATATTGTCCGCAAAAAAATCAACTATCCTACAGAAGTGCACTAGGACAAGACCACCCTGAAGAATCCCCAGGAGCAGAAGTTAAAGAACAATTAGAAAAATGTTCAAAAATGTAAAGAAAATACACAGATAACTCAACAACTCAAGAGGGAGTAGAACTTGTGATGGAAGCCAAGAATAAACAAAATGTTGGCTTAATGAAAACGACCAATGACTTGAAAAGGGGAAAAAAAAAAAAAAAGTTCTAAAAGACATAGAAATAGTGAAGAACACCCAAAAGGAAATGAACATGGAATTGAAAAACTTAATAAGCAATTTGAAAACTGCAGGAGAAACTCAGGAGCAGAAGGAAAAGGAAGAGAAAACAGTATCAGGACTGGATGACAACGTGAAGAGCTGTATTCTAAGCAAAGACTATGAGAGTTTTAAGAAGCACAGGAACAAAATACAGAAAAATCGGGGGCCCACCGTGAAAAAACCAAATCTATGAATACAGGCCTACAAGAAGAAATCTCAGCTAATGGCATCGAACGATTCGTCAACAAGCTTATAAAAGAAAAATTTCCCTAAATTAATGAAAGACGTACCTATGGAAATTCAAGAACCACGTAGAACAAGTAGAGATGATCAGAACAGAAACTGCCAATGAAATATCATAATAAAAGACAGAAAAAAAATCAAAGTAGCTAAAATCGTGATATCCAGGCGTGGTCATGCACCCGTTATAATCCCTACACTGTGGAAAGCAGAGGCAGGGTATTGTGATGAAGGCCAGCCTTGGTCTAACAGAGTGAGTTCCAGGACAGCCAAGGGCTAAAGGAGACCTCTCCTCAAAAAGACGCCCCCCCCAAAAAATTAAAATCTGATAGAGAAAAAACAAGAGAGTAATATTTAGGTAAAACCATCAGAATTACAGCTGACTTTTTCAAATGCAAACTGAAAGCCAGAAAGCCAAAATAGTCCCAGATCTTAAGGACGATGGATGTGAATGCAAATACTTTATCAGGCAAAACTATCTATCATATTTGAAGGGGAATGGAAAATTTTTCAATACAGGAATAGGGTGAATCAATGTACAACAACAAGCCCTACAGAAAATACTCGAAGCAATAGAGAGGGACAAAATAGTGGAAGGAGGATAACACCAGCAGTCTACAGGAAAAAAAAAAAAAAACAGAGAAAGGACTAATAACAGAAACACAAAACAGGGCTAAAAACATAAAGAAATTAAAATAATAGTATCCAATACACATCGTTTAATAATAAACTTAAATATTAATGACCTCCATTTCTCATTCAAAAGATACAGTCCTAGTAGATGGATCAAGAAAGAAAAAAGCTTCATCTTTTTGTTGTATTCAAGAAACTACATCTCAGCCTGGTGTGGTGGTATGCCTTTAATCCTAGCAATTGGGAACAGAGGAAGTTGATCTCTGTAGTTCAAGAGTTCAAGCAGCCTGGTCTACAGAAGTGAGTTCCAGGACAGCTGGGGCTACAGGGAGACTCTTTTTTTTCTCAAAAAGCACCAAAAAAAAAAAAAAATGAAGAAAGAAGAAAGAAAGAAAAAGAAAGAAACCTCAGCTCACCTTCAAGGATAACACTACCTTAGGGTCAAAGAATGGAAAACATATCCCAAGAAATCGCTGTAAGAAGCAAGTGCTGTAATTCTAATATCTGACAAGATAGACGTCAATTAAAAATAATCACAAGCGATAAAGGAGGGTCACGTCAGTCTTATCAAAGGAAAAATTAGTCAAGAAGATATTAGAATGATGAACATATATGCACCAATTGCATAGAAACTGCTTCAGAGTTATAAAACCCCAGATTACCCCAATTCAGTAATAGTAGGTGAACTCAATACCCCACTATCTTCAAATAGTGGGCCAACCGGCAAATAATAAATAGAGACATCTGAAATAAATGACAGCTTACATTTAATGGACCTACCAGACATCTATAGAATATTCAACCCAAACACCAAAGAAAGCTTTTCTACGCAGCAGTCCAACAATGTTTTCTAAAAATTGACTACATGTCTGGGATAAATCAAATCTCAAGAACAAAAAAGTTTAAATCAAGAATAGACAGATACTTAGCTCGTTAACCCAAAGAGAAAGAGAAAACACAATTGTAGAAAATAAGAGATAAAGGAAACATCACATGGATAACTGAAAAAGGCAAAACATTGTAGGGATATTTTAAAAATTGATACTCCAATAAATTTGAAAATCTAAAAGGAATGGATGCATTTCTAAAGTCATGGACAACAAACCAAAGTTAAACAACAAACAAACAAAAAAGATAAAACAGATTAAGCATTCCCATATCAAATAAGGAAGATGAAACAGTAAAGACAAAACCTCCCAACTAAAAAAGGTCCCAGGTCACAGATGACTTCACAGCAGAACTCCACTATTCAAAGATCTGCAACCAATTCAAAATGACCCAAAAGAGAGGGAATTCAACCAAACTCCTTCTATGAAGCCAGTATCATGGCTAATACCCAAAATAGGTAAAGATACAAACAAAAACAGAAAACTATAAGGCCCACATCCGTAATGAACATAGACTGCCAAGATCGCCAATCAAATACTTCTAAATTGTATACAGACACTTATCAAAAAGACTATCCTCCACAGTCAAGTTGACTTAATTCCAGAGTTGCAGTGGGGGGGGGGGGGGGGGGGGGAAGGATGGGGGGGGNTTCCAGAACTGATTTGTCTCTATCCTAAATCTTGTCTACTATACAGTGATGTAGACAGATAACTGTGATAAATTTGAGCAAAATGTGTCTGCTTTGTAGTCCATTTCTGTGGATACCATAAATCTCTCTATTTTTCTCTAGATGACTTCTTTAAGAAGGAAGTGCTAATTTGGTATAGTGGATCCATGACTAGCAAAGTGGATTAAAGCCAAACCTACTGTTGACACACATGCTTATGAGCACGAAGGAAGAAAAGATGGACAAGATAATGATATTACTGTCTGTACGTAGTTGCTTTTTCTGTTGGTTGATAAAACACCCAACGAGGGGAACTCTTGGAAGAGGAAGAGTTTGAGTTTACAGTTCCTGGGGAACTAGAGTCCATCACGGCGGAGAAGGCATGGTGGCAGGATGGTGCCGTGCCGGAGCCGGAGCCAGAAAGTTAAGCCCCAACCACAATCTTGAAGAAGGCACGGGACCAGCTGAGAGGGACTGGAATCCAGCAGACTTTGAAACTCTCTAAGCCTGCCAGTGACATACTCCTCCAGCATGGCCCACACCTTCTAGAATCTCCCCAGAACAGTCCACCACTGGGGACAAAATTGTCAATACGTTGGAGCCTATACAAGGGGACATTCTCATTTAAACCATCGCAGCTGTGTATATCAACTCAGAGTGAAGAATATGGACTCAGTAACATTCTAGAAAATCTCTTGGGTAGAAAAGGGAAGGGTAGGGTCCTGTGGTGGGGAAGGGCAGGGTCCTGTGGTGGGTAGGGATGTGAGGAGTTCCGATTAGCAATAGAGAGAGTGTGTTTGTTATCTCTTACTAGGAAAAGGACAAGCAAAGGAGTCTCTGTACACCTGAACATAGTGTACCAGGGCTCCTAGGTCCACAGTGATATAGCCATGATTAAGAGATGTTGTTAAAAGTAGGGCAAAGACAGGTAAGTTTGTTCAGAAGTCAGAAGAGTTCATCTTGACTAGGAAGTAGAAACGAAATCAGCCTGGCAAGATAAGAATGGTCTTAGTAATGAGAGTAAAAGCAGAAAAAAGAAGGAAGGGAGGGATGATATGAAAGGCAGAGGAGAAAAGGCTAAATAATGTGTTAGTCATCTTTCTGTTACTGTAAAAAATAGCTGAGATACCTCCATTGATTAAAGTTTTATTTAAGCTCACAGCCTTGGACCATCACTTCTGGCCATATTGTAGAACAAACACATGGTCAAATACCCATACCTTATGTCTAGGAAGCAAAAGAGAATGAACAGAGGATCAAGGTCTCCAAATCCTCTTCAAAGATATGCCCCAGTGTCTAGAATTCCTCCCAATAAAGCCCAGCTCTTAAAGGTTTCTCCACCTCCCAATAGTGCCATGCTGGAGGCTGAGACTATAACACATTGTCCCACTAGGGGCAATTTAAGATCCCAAGTATAGCAATAGCTAGCTTTGGTCTTGTGAGATGAGCCCCAAGAGATTAGAACTTTGAAGAAGCATTTCCTATAGAATGTCAAAAGTTATTTGCACACTTAGTTAGTCAAATAAATAATATAAAATACTCCTTGTGACTTGGGGCAGAGGTGTCTGATATTAATAGGACAGAACCTTGGTAAAGATAATTTTCATGCCTTTATCTTTGGCTACAAACCATGGCTTGCCCTGGGATTCTGAGGATTGATAGTCCATCATGGAGAGTGACTCTATCTAGTGGAAACAGCCCTTTGTAGGAAGGCTAAGTGGGGTGAGTAATAGAGGAGGAGAGTATGATTGTGCTAGAGAAGAAGAAGATGTTGTGGATAGCTTTGTCCAACTTGACACACGTGGGGGAGGAAAACCTCGGATGGGAATTGTTTCCATTGGATCAGAATGGGGCCATGTCTTGGGGCCAGTTTTCTGATTGTTGAGGGATGTGTGGAGGGGCCCAGTCCACTGTGCACAATGCCACCCCTGGAGAGGTTGTCTGCATTATATAAGAAGGCAGGCTGAACACACACCAGGGAGGCAAGCCATTCCTCCATGGTCTGTCTCCAGGTTCCTGCTCTGAGTTATCTCATTAGCTGTATTTTTTTATTTGGGGGAATTTCATACATGAATATTGTATTTGCATTATTTCTCTCTTCCCCATTCAACTTCCCACATCTCATGTACTTCGTCTCAATTTTGTAACTTCTTTAATTATTTTGTTACACACACATGAATATACACAAATATACACACATATATATGTGTGTATTACCCATATTCATATATATGGGTATGTATATATATATATGAACATGGGTATCATATATGGGTATATATGACACCCATGTTCAGATATACATTATGATATATATATTTATATATATATGAAATGGTATCATATATTATATATCATATTAACATGGGTATTAATATATATCATATATAATATAATATATATATATATTATATCTCCACTGAATCCATTTTGTTGTGCTTGTATATACTTGTGTTTGGGCTTGGCCACTTGGGATTGGATTACCTAGCATGGAATTTGTCTCTGGAAAAAACTGATTCTCCTCTGCTAGGAGCCATTGATTTCCTGTAGCTCTTCATGGACAGGTGGGACCTTGTGAAATTCCCCCCATCCACTCTGGCATGTCAGCTGATATTGTCATGTAGATTTTGTTTAGGAGCCATACTGCTGGGACTTCACAGGTGAAGCTTCCCCATCCTGTCTGGAAGGCACTGTTCAGCAAAGGGCATCCTGGTCCTCTGTCTCTTACAATCTTTCTGCTCCCCTCTTTTCTAAGGTTCTCTGAGCCTTAGGTGTAGGAGTTGCATTGTAATGTATCAGTTGAGGCTGGGTACCCCATTGCTACATATTCAATGCATTTTAACAAGTTATGGATCTCTATAATTGTCTTTGTCTTTTGCCAAAAGAAGCTTCTTTGGTGGGTGCTGAGACTACACGTATCTCTGGGTATAAGAATAAGTATGAGCCAGGCATGGTGGCACATGCCTTTAATCCTAGCACTTGGGAAGCAGAGGCAGGTTGATCTTTGTGAGTTCAAGGCCAGCCTGGTCTACAGAGTGAGTTCCAGGACAGCTGGGGCTACAGGGAGAAAGAAAAAAGACCAAAAAAAAAAAAAAAAAAAAAGAAAAGTATTTTAGAAATGATGTTGGTTTAGGAAAGTGGAAGTAGTAAGCTCCTCTCTCAGACCTCCTCAGCACAAGTATTTAACTAGGTTTCTATGACCAGGCATGAATTCCCTTCTATTGATTAGGCCTCAAGTTCAATTAGTCAGCCTTTGGCTACCCCTAAGAAAAAGTGCCACTATTGCATCACTGGGGTTATTTTGCTGGATTGGTAATTGGGTTTTTGCTGTGGCTCATAGGCTTTTCATTGCTTTTTTTTCTTGGCAGCTTGCATAGCACCTTCCTATACTGTGAGAGCTGAGTCGTCAGGGAAGAGGCTTCCAGCTCAGTTCCAGCTCAACTCTTTAAAGTCCTGTGTCCGCAGTATGTGGTGTCTTTTTTTTTTTTTATGTATGTGTATGAATGTACTGTCTGCATGTAGGTTTGTGCACCCATGTCGTGCAATGCCACAGAGGTCAGAAGAGGGTCTTGGATTCCCCTGGAACTGGAGTTCTCTTGGGAATTGGAGTTACAGATGGTTCTTAGCTGCCATGTGGGGTCTTAAGAGACACTGTCTTACCTTCAAGTTCTAAGGGAAACAAAGATGCTGGTAATAGCCTATCTTAGTTTGGGAGACTTCTGGACTATCTTGACTAACACTGGGAAGCGAGGTTTCCCATGTCTGGAACTGTGGATTTTGTTAGATAGCCCACAGCTACACACACACACACACACACACACACACACACACACACACACACACACTAAAGAAATCTGATAAAATAATACAGTTCCCTGTAGCTTTTTCAGATATCCTTAATGTTATTAACTTCTCCTTTCTTTCTCCCTCTCCATCTGTATTACTCTCCCTCTCTAGGTCTAGTTTGTTTTAAAAAGACACTTTATCAAACTATAGACATTTCTCTCCAGTCTGGTTTTTACTTTATATTATTATTATTATTATTATTATTATTATTATTTACCATTAATGGTTATTGAATTTTGTTGTGGGAACTTTCACATTTTCATACACAGTTTACTCATTCCCGTCCTGTTTGTGCCATCGTCTATGGATTGCCATCCTCCCTTTAGCTTGAGGTCTTACTGGTTCTTGGCATAAGAATAATTTTCACGTGAAATCTGGACATTTTTATAGTGTATTATGAGACTCCAGGTCTCAGTTAAACCTGCTGCTGTGTTGGCTTCCAGTGACACCCATCACTGCCTATAACACAGTTTTCATTCTCTGGCAGCACAGATTACAATATTTGGTTTATTACTTCTGGCCTTCACTACATGGGGTGTGAGGCAAGGGAGGAAAAAATTATGACAAACAGACATGAGTGATGTGAGATGAAGAATTTTTTAAAAAAATCACTTAGTGTCAAATTCTCCTGACATCAACAGGAGTGCTGAGTAGGCTGTTCTCCGTCAGCACGAGAGGGAAATACAGGCACATGACTTCAAAGACACAAACACACCAGTTGGCAATAAATATTTATAAAATGAGACTGAGGTATTTAGACCATTAGCCTGCCACATATGCCTTCCACACAATGAAATATGAGGCCTAAATCATGATAAAGACAGACAGAACAAATAATAGAGGGGCTAAATTTAGGCTTGGGTAAATGTTCAGATGCATTTTAAAATCTAGATCTAGGCACACAGGCATTCTAAGCAAAGTCAAGGTTTAAAATAGCCACAGCCTTTCTGCATGTCTTTTGTTTCTCTTATGTTTCTTATGAAAGAAAACAATTTCTTTCAACCCATAGTTCCTGCTCTCTAACCTTCCATCATGTCCAATGTGAGTAGAGATGTCTATGCTTTGTCAGATAATGTGATGCATTTGTTAAAATGGAGGAGAGGCCACTTGACTTTGAGGAGGGATATTCATTTCATCCAAGACAGATTTTCAAACATTGTTTAAAGCCTGGGCTAAAAATTCCCAGCTGAGTGGCTTATTATAGAGTCTTCTTCTATTGGTTATCTTGTAGGTTTATCTATGACAGTCATGGGTTCAGGATTCAGTATCAGTTCTTAAGTTAATGGAAGTGTTTAAGTAAAGTCTGGGGCTTATTCAAAATTCTGGAACTTCTTGCTGATTACAGTCTAGTATGTGATTGCTTTTCCTTGGGGAGAGCAAGAGGTAGAAGCTAACGGGATAAGTTCATTTTCACGAAATAGCTGAGGTTGGTATCACTTCCAAATGAAAGAGATTCTGAGCATCCACACTTCCGTGACCATTCTAGGGAGTAGCTGTTACTTAATATGGGGCCGTGATCAAACCTCATTACTTAAGTGGGGCATGATAAACCAACAAAGTCTCTAGGTCATGACCGTGTTATGGGTAAACAAGCATATGCTAAGGGTTAGTTAGTGTGAGATTAAGTCTCACTACTGGGAAGTTGAACCAGTGACTTGGAATTCCTGGTTTAGTTAAAATACATTTAAAATGATAATATTAGGATTTCAGTGTTTCATTAGGATTCATTGTGGCCACTACGTACACTTACGGCCATGGTTGCTACTGTAGGTGCTGACCACTTCAGCAATGGGTGCCTGAGTGACATGTGTTTTAGCATCTACTTGAAGAGAGGAGAAACCATGTCTCAAACACCAGTCCTCATGCTCTGCATCTCTTAGTATCTTATCATGATATCATTCAGTGGATCTTTGTTTGGAATCTTTACATTTGTGCATATAATTTGGAGTACCTATTGGACCCAGAAAATTAGAAAGGGACCATTGCAAGGAAGGGAAAGAAAGAACTTAAGAAATGGGGATTAGAACACACAGGTGATATGAAGGGGAAAGGGGGAATAAAGGGAAGGGAGGGTTGAGTGGGGAGAGGGATGGGGGTAGGGTAGAGGAGAGGGTTGAAGGAGGGATAACTAACTCTAAGGGTGTTTGAAAAGCCATATGGAAAGCAAAGATTTTATAAGGTTCATATATATATATATATATATATATATATATGTATGTATTCATATGAAGTAGTTTAATTGGCATTAGCATACATAAGGAATGATAGAGGTGTTCCAAAGATTCTGTGAACAATACAGAATATTCCTATTGCTCTTGTTTACCCATCAGAACTTGATGGTAAGACCCCATTGTTAAATGTACTACACCCACTGGCACACAGAGGATATTGAGACAACAATTCTATACTGATCAAGGAGCTTACTCCCTGCTGCCTAGCTTTCATGGTACTGGAAGGTGCTCTACAGGCTGCTGGGGGAAAATTCATCATCAGTCTTACCCAGATGTGAGTCCTGTGAACTGCAATAATGACTGATGTTGCAAGGCGTGTCCATGGGTACAAGAGTGGCAGGAATGTTATGAGGGTAATCAACAGTTTTCTGATTGGCTTAGAGAGATTTGAAAAGCATGTTGGGGGCTGGAGAAATGGCTCAGCAATTAAGAGCCCTGGTTGCTCTTGCAGAGGACCTGGTTCAATTCCCAGCACCCACATTGGCAGCTAACAACCATCTGTAACTCCAATTCCAGGGGAACTGGCATGCCACGGGTGCACTTACATACACGTAGGCAACACATTAATACACATGAAATAAAAGTAATAAAAATAATTTTTTAAAACAGCATTTTTGGCATTACATAGATGATCTTTTAGAAAAGGAATTTTTGTTTTTTAGTTTCTTTCTGTTAGAAAACACTAGATTTTTTTTTTTCTAAGATGGCGGAAAACATCCAGCCATAGTCTGATATAATTTTCAGCAAATAACCTGGGGGAATCTTGGATAACTGCTGTCAGGAAGTTTGGGTGATACCCAAGTATTTCTAGCTTCAGTAGCAAAATAAAATGGGGAGAAAAATTTGAGACGCTACCTCAGAAGGAATGGCTCAGCTTGGAGACTGTTCTCTCAGAGTCAGTGATGGCCAACGCTAGGGTGGAAGAGCCAGAGATATTCAGAAAAAGTTCACGTAGCTTCAGTAATCGTAAGGATCAGAAAAACAAGGAGAACCAGTAAAGCGATGGCACCATCAGTTGGAGACTGAGAAAACTCTCTCTTCTTGGTGATGGGTAGTCAAAACTTGCCACTAGGCACTTAAGGGAACAACAGCAAAATGCTATTTCAAAAAGAACTCTTCTGTGTTTGAAGCCAGGTAGCCTAAGACCTCCTGTGAGTCACAGTCTTGGGAAACTTAGAGCACGTACTGTGGATATATACATTGAAACCTGGGCATAAGAATTGGGACTGTTCTGTATTATCCAATTGCATTTCTTTCTTTTTTTTTTTTTAATTTCTGTATGTGTATGAATGTACTGTCTGCATGCAAGTGTGTGCACCCGTGTCGTGCAATGCCGCGGAGGTCAGAAGAGGGTGTCAGATTCCCCTGGAACTGGAGTTCTCCTGAAATTGGAGTTTCAGACGGTTCTCGGCCGCCAAAAGGGTGCTGGGGATCGAACCCGGGTCCTCTGTAAGAGCGGTCGGCGCTCTTAACCGCTAGGCCATCTCTCCAGCCCCCCAATTGCATTTCTTTAGTTCTCTCATTTCAGCCTATATTTAGCCCAAATCAGACCCCATTTTGTTCCTACCCGATCCCTTTTGTACTTCCATTCCCCTCCCTACTTTTTCCTCTAGCAAGCCAACACTAACCACTAATCTTCCACTGATTTTTCCCATTCCATCCATATCTGCAGTAACTAATTTGCTGCTGCATACACTACCAACCAGTGCCGCTTGTTTCCCTAAGATGGCTTCTGGTATGGTGATGGTTTTCATTTGACCTTTCCTGTAGTTTTATTGTCTTGGAAGTGATTATAGTGGCAGACAGTATTCTATTCTCAGGGAATTACTAGAAATCAAACTTGGTATCTTGAGTAGAAGTCTCTCCGAGGTATATGACACCTAGTCCCTCTTGAACATTGTAAGCACTTACGCTGAAAGAATAAAAGTGATTTGAGTTAAAAACTCCTAGCAATTGTCTGATCTCAGGTGCACCATTTCCAAAGAGAAAACAAAGAACAAAACAAAACAAACAAAACAAAGAGAAAACATAAGAAACCAGGGTCATATGTCTCTCCAAAATACCCCCCATTAAATACCTCAGTAATGCTCCCCAGTGAGAAGGAATTAGATGAAATTGGAGATAAAGGTGCTGGAGAGATGGCTCAGCAGTTAAGAGCACCGACTGCTCTTGCAGAGGACCTGGGTTCGATTCCCAGCACCCACATGGCAGCTAAGAATCTCATCTTTAGCTCCAGTTCCAGGGGAATTTGATGCCCTCTTCTGACTCTGAAGCATTGCACAACACAGGTACACCAACGTAGATGCAGACAGTACACTCATACACATAAAAAATAAATTAATTAAAAAAGAAATTGGAGATAAAGAATTCAAGACTGATTTTAAATGTATTCCAATCTTGTACAAATATATATATATATATATAATAAAAAATAACAACTAAAAAATGTATTCCAAAAATTCAAAGACAATACATACTTATAAATGAATTCCAAGAAAATACAACCAGTTGAATGAAACAAAGAAGTCAATATAGGCCCTGAAAATGGAATTCAGTAGAGAGAAATACTAAAGAAAAAAATGAAATCGAAATACTAGAAATGAAAACTTTAATAAAATAATAAAAAAAGCCCCATGAAATCTTCACCAATAGAATGGATCAAGGGGAAGATAAAATGTCAGGGTTGAAAATAAGAGAGAGAAACTGGGAACATTTAGTCAATAAAAAAACTAATGAAAATATAAGAATGGAATATGTGAGATTCATAGGGCACTATGAAAAGACCACATCTGAAGCATAGGCATAGAAGAAGTAGAAGAATTTCATGTCAAAAGCACAGAAAATATTTTCAATAAAATCATAGCAGGAAATTTCCCAAATCTAGGGAAAGAGATGCCTATCCAGATAGAAGAGGCTTTTAGAGCACCAAATAGACAGGACCAGAAAAAGAAACTCTCCATTTCAAATTAGAGAAAAATATTAATAGAATAAAAAATTATATTGAAAGCTGCAAGAGAGGATAACCAAGTATGGAGGCCTGTCAGAATATCCACTGCTTTTTTCAACAGAAACTTCAAAATCCAGAACGGCTTGAAGTTTTGTATTTTAAGTTTTGAAAGACAACTAACAACCCAGACTACTATACTCAGCAAAACTATTTGTGATCATTGAAGGACAAAGAAAATCTTTTCTGATAAACATAGGGTAAAGAAATTCATGCCCACCAAACCATATCTATGGAATATGTTTGAAGGAGTCCTTCAGGCTTAAGAGGAAGACAGACACATTATAAAGCCACAGGTAAAAGTAAACCATGACAGGAGAAAACTAGGAAAACACCAAATATTGCAAGATCAGGACCATAACAGGAGGCAATATACATCTTTTGATAATAACTCTAAATATTACTGGTCTCATCCAATCAAAAGACAAGGCTAGCAGATTGGTTTATAAAAAGCAGAATCTTTCTACTTATTATTTCTAATAAACATACCTCATCAGAAAGAGAATATGGTACCTTAGGGAGAAAGGGTAGAAAAAAGGTATTCTAAGGAAAGAAACAAAGAAACAGAAGGTGTCCCTGTTCTAGTATATGACAAAATAGAATTCAAACCAAAAACTTGTTGGAAGGGATAAAGAAGGTCACTTCACATTGATTTGGGAAACAATTCATCATGAAGACACTACAGTGCTAAACACATTCTGAACATGGATGTACTCAATATCATAAAACAAATACCAGTCCATGTAAAGTCATAGAGTAACTGCAATAGAATACTAGTGGGTGTGCTGGATGTATTGAGTTGTCCACTTGACATACCTGGTTAGAGGGGGACCTCAATCGGATTGGCCTGTGACTACATTTGTGGGACATTTTCTTTTTCTTTCTTTCTTTCTTTCTTTCTTTCTTTCTTTCTTTCTTTCTTTCTTTCTTTCTTTCTTTCTTTCTTTCTTTCTTTCTTTCTTTCTTTCTTTCTTTCTTTCTGTTTTTGGTCTTTTTGAGACAGGGTCTCCCTGTAGCCCCAGCTGCCTGGAACTCGCTCTGTAGACCAGGCTGGCCTTGAACTCACAGAGATTCACCTGCCTCTGCCTCCCAAGTGCTAGGATTAAAGACATGCACCACCACTCCTGGCTTAAAGACGGTTCTTAGCCACCACGTGGGTGCTGGGAATTGAACCGGGGTCCTCTACAAGAGTAGTCAGCACTCTTAACCACTGAGCCATCTCTCCAGCCCCAGGATGTTTTCTTAATTGTTGAGTGATGTGAGGGTCCAGTTCACAGAGGGTATTGGCCACCCTGGCAGGTAGGAACTCCAGGGTTTTATAAGAAAGCAGGCTGAGTGCAGGCCAGGAGAGCAAGCCAGTAAACAACAATCCTCTATGATCTGTGCTCCAGGTTCCTGCCCTGAGCACCTGCCTTAGCTTCCCTTGATGATGGACTGTGAGCTGTAAGTCAAATAAACCCTTTCCTCCCCAAGTTAGTTTTGGTCAGTATTTTTATCACAGCAATAAGAAAGAAACAAGAACAGAAATTGGCACCAGAGAGTGGGATATTATTGTGACAGACCTGAATATATGTGTCTAGGAGGATTGTGGACATGTCTACAACTTTGGGCTGAAAAACCATTGAGTGCCGAGATCACTTAGTCAGTTGCTGCTGTGGAGCTTGGAACAGTTAATGCTGAAAGGAAATGTGGGTGATAGAGGCCTGGCTTGTGACTTTTTATAGGAAGCAAAGACTCTATCAGGGCTGTTTGTGTGATATAATGTGAATTAAGAAATTTTGGGGGGCTGGAGAGATGGTCTTGCGGTTAAGAGCACCAACCGCTCTTGCAGAGGACCCGGGTTCGATTCCCAGCACCCACATGGGAGCTGAGAACCATCTTTAACTCCAGTTCCAGGGGAATCTGAGGCCCTCTTCTGACCTCCACGGCATTGCATGACATGAGTGCACAAACCTACATGCAGACAGTACAGTCATCCACATAAAAAATAAATTAAATTAAAAAACAAGAAATTTTGGAAGTGAAACCTTTTGTGCTTTACTGAGAAAATTGATGCTTGTCAGCTGGGGCTGGAAAGCCAGCTGAGATCAAGACCGGCACCACTGTGGCAAAATCTGGGAGGTATTTCCTCAGGGTCAGCACACGGAAGCTGCAGTTGGTGGGGGGAATAAGCAAGGCTCTGTCTCAAGCTGGAAGCAGGACTTGGTAGTTTCTAAGCGTCTCCTACATGGTATTAGCTTTGAAGGTATGAAGGGGTCCTGGAGAGCAGGTGAAGCTTTGCACCGTGAGAGGCCAGAAAAGACCATTGGGGAAAGTGAAGCCTTAGTTGCAGTTACCTTCTCCAGAACAGAAGGGTCATGGAGAGAATAAGAGGCTCTGCAGTCTGAGAGGCCAGGAGAGCTCATCGTTAAAGGGGCAGCCTCAGTTTCAGTAGAGACCAGAGCATATTGGAGATGCCAGAACTGTGAGACGACTGCCAAGGGCAGCTGGAGGTGTGGACTAAAGTCTGCCTAGGCTGATGAGACAAGCTGTCAGTGTGCTGTGGACAGCAGAGCCAGACAAGTGAGCTCCCCAAGCCCTTTAGAGCCTAGAAGAGTGTGAGCAAATCCCAGATGTCCAGACTTGAGCTACTGTGCTGGACTTAAGTGTGCCTGACTCTTCCCTTTTAAAATAAGACACTTTAACATTTTGGATCTTATAGAAGCTCATAGTTAAAAGACTTTTAAAACAGACTTTGAACTTTTAAGTATTTGGATTTTGAAAGGACTTTGGGACTTTTAAAATTGTACTGTTTTATATTGATATTAATATTAACATCATAGCATGGGGACAAGATAAGGAAAGGTTGTAGTTTAGTAGCAGTGTGTTTATTTGTCATGTGGACAATTGTGTTGACAAGAGGTCAGTTGTGCTGCAGAGCTTTAGTTGTCAACTTGACATACCTGGTTAGAGGGAACCTCAATTGAGGAACTGTCTCCATATATGTGGGGGCATTTTCTTGATTGTTGAGTGATGTGGGATGGCCCAGTCCACTGTGGGTGTGGCCACTCCTGGGCAGGTGGTCCTGTATTATACAAGTAGTCTGAACACAGGACAGGATAGCAAGCCGGTAGGCAGCTATCTACCGTGGTCTGTGTTCCAGGTTCCTTCCTGAGCTCCTGTCTTGGCTTCTCTTGATGGTGGACCATAAGCCAAGTAAATCCTTTCCTCCCTAAGTTGGGTTTTGTCAGTGTTTTTCTCACTCACTAGAGCAGCAGGTGACTCCTGTACTCTAGTACCACCAGTAGACAGGTCAAGATTAAACAGAGGAACACCCGAATTAAATGAAATAACAGATCAAAAAGACCTAATAGACACCTCCAGAGCCAAAGAAACAATCAATGAAGTGAAGAGAAAACCCACAGAGTAGGAGGAAACCTGCACAGTGATATATCTGATAGAACATCAACACCCAAAATACATAAACTACTCAAAAAACAAACAAGGAAGCTGGGCGTGGTGGCACATGCCTTTAATTCTAGCACTCAGGAGGCAGAGGCAGGCGGATCTTTGTGAGTTCAAGGCCAGCCTGGTCTACAGAGTGAGTTCCAGGACAGCTGAGGCTACAGGGAGACCCTGTCTCAAAAAGACCAAAAAAATAAAGTAAAAACAAAAACAGGGGGCTGGAGAGATGGTCTAGCAGTTAAGAGCACAAACTGCTCTTGCAGAGGACCTGGGTTTGATCCCTAGCACCCACATGGTGGCTGAGAACTGTCTTTGGCTCCAGTTCCAGGGGAATCTGACACCCTCTTCTGACGTCTGTGGCATTGCATGACACAGGTGCACAAACCTACATGCAGACAATACATTCATACACATAAAAATTAAATAAAATAAAAAAAACCAAAAACAAAAAAACCAAAGAAATAAGAAAATAAATGACCCACTCAGATGGAGTAAAGAGCTGAACTGAGACTTCACAAGTGAGGAAATAAAGATGGCTGAGAAATATCTTAAAAAGTATTCAACATCGTTAATAATTACAGAAATGCAAATCAAAACTACTTTAAGATATCATCTAACTTCGATAATACTGGCTAGGATCAAGAAAACAAAAGACATCAAATGCTGTAGAGGTTGTGGGGGAAGGGGAATACTCATCCAATGCTGGTGGGAATGTAAGCTTGTACAGCCACTATGGAGAGCAGTGTGGAGAACACTTAAAAGACTTAAAATGACCCTATCACTTGACCCAGTCATACCACTCCTGAGTAAATACCCACAAAACTCATCCTACCTCGAAGATACATGCACGTCTATGTTTATTGTAGCTCTCTTCACAATAGCAAAGAGCTGGAATCAACCCAAGTGCCTTTCAATCAATGAGTGGATAGAGAAAATATGGTACATCTACACAATGGAAAGATGACATCATGAACTTTGCAGGTAAATGGATGGAACTAGAAGACATTACGCTAAATGAAGTAACACAGTGCCCCCAAAACGAATGGTATCACTCCTTTGTGGATGCTAGCACCAAATACTTAGTAGTAAGGCAAACTGAACAATATATCTATATATCTATATCATCTATATCTAGATCTATATCATCTATCTATCTATCTATCTATCTATCTATCTATCCTGAAAGCAAACGTGAATACCTTTAACTTGATCATAATTAACTTACCACTTATTTTCAGACTTTGTAATTGTGGTATAAGGGGGGACGGTATGTATGCATACTTTAGAGTAATATAAAATTAAAGGGGAAAATGTGAGTTCCTAACTGTGTTTTGGAATTAACATACAGTTTACTTTCAGATGTCATAATTTTGGTATACATATGAAGAACATACATGCATATTTTGGAGCAATACAAATTGGAGGTAACAACAACAAAAGGACTGGGTCAAAGAACTGACTGAAAAAGTAAACTTCAGCCCAAGACAATAAACCTCTGCATAGAAAAACTTTAAAAACACTGAAAAAAAGATGCAAGACATGTATGGCAAAATGCATGAACTTGGGTGGGGTGGGGGGCATGGAAAGGGGAATGAGTCTAAATTGGACTGAGAAATGTATGAATTGCTCAAAACTTCAGTAAAAATGTTTAAATAGAATAAAATAAATAGAGGTGAATGGCAGCCATTATAGAATGAAACAGTGAAATATAGAAAGTCATTAGGACATATTTTAAAAACTTATATTCCAACAAATCAGAAAATCTAAATGAATTGCATAACTTTCTAGATGCATATGGCCTGCCAAAGTTAAGGTCATATGAGATAACTTAAACAGATCTATAATAAGAAGCAAGATTGAGATGGGCATGGTGGCATATGCCTTTTTCCCAGCAGAAGCAGGTGAATCTCTGTGAGGTCAAGGTCAGTCTGCTCTGTAGACAGGGCCTGTTTCAAAGAGAACAAAAAAAAAAAATCAAAACAAAACAATGCCCCCAAACAAAAACATATTCCAAGTTTAAGAAATCTAGGCCTATATTAATGTGTAATTGTTCCAGAAATTTAATGAGGAACCAACATCAATTCTTTTAAAACTATACCATTAAACAGAAACTGAGGAAATACTATCAAACTCTTTATAATAAATCCAGTATTATTCATATTATAAAACCAGATAAAGACACAATACAGTTGAAAACATACTCAATAAAATACTTGGAACATAAGTACAAGAAATTATCAAAAAGATAATTCACCATAATCAAGTTGGCTTCATTACAGAGATGCAAAAATGGCTGGGCATACACAAATCAATAAAAATAATATGTTATATCAGTAGACTCCAGGACAGAAATCAAATGATCACTTCAATATGTGAGAAAAGGCTTTTGAGAAAATTCAATATCCTTTCATGACAAAAAAACAGAAAATACTAGAAACAGAAAATATAGATATTAATAATACATATATGACAACACTTTTGCCAACATTACACTAGATTGAGAAAACTTTCCATTAAAATTAGGACCAAGGTCAAGGTGTCTACTTTTCAACTTTTATTCAATGTAGTACTTCGAGTCTTAGCTAGGGCAATAAGACAAGAGAAGGACATAAAAGTGATAGAAGCAGAAAAAGGTCAAATTATTCTTATTTATAGATGATATGATTCTATACATGAGATACCTAAAGACCCCCAGAAAACTGCTAGAGCTAGTGAGCACTTTCAGCAAAGTAGCAGGATACAAAATCAACATAGAAATATCAGTAGCCTTCCGCAATCACAAACACATTGATAAGAAATCAGGGAGACAAACCCATTCACAATAATCTCAAAAAATACGTTTAAATAAATGTAACCAAGGAAGTGAAAGGCCTCTATAATGAAAACTTTTAAACACTGTAGAAAAAGACATTGAGAAAAACACTAAAAGATTGAAAGACCTCCCACACTCATGGATTGGAAGAATCAGTATTGTGAAAAAGGCCTTTCTACCAAAAGCAATGTACAGATTCAATGTCATCCAAATAAAATTTCCAATACTGTTCTTCACACAAATAGAAAAAAAAAAATCCTCTTAAACGTCAGAAGCAGAAAAGACCCCAGATAGCCAAACCATCCTAAGTAAGAAGAAGACTGCTGGATGTATGTCATACCTGATTTCAAATTATATTATAGAGCTATAGTAATAAAAACAGCATGTTACTTTCACAAAAACAAAGATTAGATCATGGGAAAACATATAAGACCTTGATATAAACCCAAATAGCTACAGCCATTTGCTTTTTTTTTTTTTTTTTTTTTTTTTTTTTGTTTTTTTTTTTTGAGACAGGATCTTCCTATAGCTCCAGCTGTCCTAGAATTCCTTGTTTAGATCAGGTTAACATAGATCTCACAGAGACCTGCTTGTGTCTACCTCTTGAATGCTGATATCAAGGTATCCACCACCATGCTGGCAACTTGCATTTTTATAAAAATGGTAAAAACATACATTGGAAGAAAGCCTCTTCAACAAACAGTGCTGGGAAAATTGTACATGCAGATGTAGAAGAATGAAACTAGATTCCTATCTCTTACCCTGAGCAGAAATCAACTCAAAATCGTTCAAAGACCTTCATGCAACACCAGAAACTCTAAAATTGTTAGAGGAAAAAACATGGAAAATATTTCATATATCAGTACCAGCAAGCGTGAGGACCCAAGGACCTGAGTTTTAATCCCCAGCTTTTATGCAAGAAGCTAGGCATGGCTAGATGCAGCTTTAACCCAGCATTGTGGGTTAAAGACAGAAAGGTCCCAAAGGCTCACTGACCAGACTCGATTCAGTGAGAGATGCTTTCTGAAGGCAGTAAGGACGAGTGATAGAGGCAGACACTTACCATCTCACTCCAGTCTCCACAGGCATGGACTTACATGCATGTACCACACACATAGATACACACACACACACAGACACATAGACACACACACACACACATACACACACACACACACAGAAAAGAATACAAATGGTTAGTAAAATGTGAAAAAGTGTTCAATTTCTCTGTCATCAGAGAAATGCAAATCAAAACTACATTAAAATTTCTTCTTATACCAATTAGAATGCTAGTCATTAAGACTGTTGAGGATGTGCACAAAAGAGAATTATTTAACACTTCTGATAGAAAGCACACTTCTTCATCCACTATGGAGGCTTCTCAAAAACCCGACATTGGATCTTCCATACAACCTGCTACAGCACGCTTAGGTATTTACCCAAATCTGGATCAGTAGATCACAGAGATACTTACACATTAATTTAAATGTTTAAAACATTGCATATCATGATATGATATCACAGAGATACTTGCACATTAATTTAAATGTTTAAAACATTTCATATTATGATGTGAACATGAGGCTTGGAGGCACGTAGTGGAAGGCTGTATATAGTAAAATGATGCTGTGCATCAAGTTGCCAAGGGGTGGATTGTGATGGGTTTTTTAAAAAATGTATTTTGTTTATTATTTTTATTTTATCCATATAGGTGTACTGTCTATATGTATATAAGTGCACCTATGTCAAAAAAGACAGAAGAGGGTATTGGATTTCCCCTGGAACTGGAGTTATGGACAGTTGTTAGCTGCCATGTGGGTGCTGGGACCATGTGGGTGTCAGTGCTCTTAACCTTTGAGCCATCTCTTGAGCCCCATGATGGTGGGTTTTAATGTCAACTTACCATAAATTAGAATTATGAGTAGCAAGCCTCAGTTGATGAATTATCTTACTTGCCTTAGTTGATATAGGAAGACTCACCGTAAATGTGCATGGCACCGTCTGGTAGTGGTCCAGATAAAAGGGGCATGGCCAGGGGAAGATGATTCACTCTTTGTAGCTTGGGCTTCCCTCTCACTATTCAGTTGATTTACCCTGTTGTCCATGATGCTGATCCATTTGCTGACATCAGAACCAGTATTTCCAATCTTCTAACACTAAGGACCAGAGGTTTCCCAGGAACTCTCCAGGTATCCAGCACAAGATTGGGGTTGCTGAGTACCCAGTTCCATGGTCTGAGCAACAACCAGGTTTTTGCTGCTTCCAGTGTGATACAGTCTCTGTGGAACTTCTGTTACTGCTGAGGCACCAGCCTCAAGGACTGAGCTATTCATGGTCTCAGCCTCTCAGGTGTGATTCAGCTGTTGTTACTATTTCAAAGTAAGCTGATTAAGATATATATATATATATATTATATTAAATATATATATATATATATATGTTCAGTTTATCACTTCTGTTCTTTTACAGAACACTGAGTAATATATACATCAATAGCTACTTCAGAACTATTCATAGAAGCTAAATTATGGAACAAACCTAACCTAGGTGGCAAACCTCAGAGAAACCAATAAAGGTAATGTGGTACATAAATACAGTGGAATTTTTTTCATCCATAAAGAAGAATGAAGTCATGTCATTTATAGGAAAATGGATGCAACTGGAGATAATTGTATTACACGAATTAAGGCAAACACAGAAAAACAATTATCATGTTTTTGCTCTTTGTAATTCCTTATATGTGAATAAACAACAACAACAACAACAACACACACACACACACACAAACATGTATGTATGGCATAGAGGTAAAACGATCCAAGAAGACAAAGGGGACTCAAAGGATGTGGAGGGTTAAAAAAAAGAAAGGTAGGGAAGTATGGGGTAACATGTTAACATACAATATACAATTGCACAGAGCTTAAAAATACATTAATTAATTAACTTTAAAAAAAGAAAATACTTACCAATGAGTTTTGTAAGGACAGCTGGTATACCTAGAGGCTGCCCAAGAACAGGAAAGCAGAGCCACTAAAATTCTGACCTGGAATCCAAGTAATTAAATGGAAGAACTCTTCTAATAAGAAATGCAACGTGTCAGCAGCTAGACTGGTCGTTTGCCATGTGCTCGGGGGAAATGATGATGTCTCTGAAATAATCAATGATTCTGTAAGCCAGAAAGAATGGAAAATTAGAAATTTAGCTTTTTTATCAAAAACTCTCTGTTCTGAAATATCCCCTCAAGATTATGAAAAGCATATATATATATATATATGTATATATATATATATGCTTTAAAAACAAACAAAAGCATTATGAGTATACTACACCTTGCAGGTGGCACTAAATGTATGTGAGAGCTGTTGTTCCTCTTCATGTAGATTTAAATTTTTATACACCTATCTAGTTATGACATGTGCTGGTGAGGTAGCGAACAAGGGGCTCGTTCCTAGAGAGGAAAAGAACTTGGAAACTGTATTGCATTGGGTCTGAGCTCAGAGTAGACAGGACATTCAGAGATGACTCCAGAAGTTCCAGTCTAATGGCCTGGCAATAAAGAAGAGCAACTGCCATGGAATGACATTCACTTTGAGTAAGATTCATGATTTTCTTTCATTTTCCATTTGCTTTGGGGAGGCTAGACTGTGATGCAGAACTGTTGAGACCTGAGTAGGGTTATTATCTTTCTATCTTAGAATTGGGTTTTGGCACTGGAGTTTGGGAGAAATTCCCATTTTCAGAGGTACTTAGCCAATTCGAGTTGATCGGACTCTGGGACCCAGGTAACAGTGCCATCCCTCTTTGGTTTGGAGCCCCCCATTACAACCATTCATAGCCAGAAGTTGTTTCCTGGGCCTTTCACTTCTTTCAGTTATTCCCAATATTTCTGCAAGGTCTCTGAAATGTTGAAAATTCAGTATTTGCTTTCTTCACCATCACATTGGGAAAGCGAGGCAAAGGCTTATTCTCTCACTCCAGACAAAAAGAAAAAAACTGTAACAGCATCTTGAACAATTCCATGACACTGGTGGTAAGAGGTGACTTTCTGTGGCCTTCTCATGAGGAGAACTGAACATTTATTATGCAAGAATGATGTCACCTTAGGTGAAAATGACAACAGGGTGAGGACATAGCTCATTCTTGGGGATGGTGGTTCTGGCTTGAGCAGAGCTTTCCCATAGTTCCTTGGAATGGAAGCTGCTGCTGTTGTACCTCAGGCGTGAGTCTCCATGGCCTGATGCTGCCAAGAAGATACTGACCTTTGGCACAACTGTTGGGAATCGATAGAGTGTAACCCCAATATGGCTGACCTAGCTAAAAACCAGTGTTTCAGAGCATGAACGGGAACAATACAGACAATCAAATCCATGATGACTTTGGGAGTTTGACGGCTGTTCTGGTCGACCACCCAGAGTGCAGTCTGTGAGCCGAAGTGCTCCAATTGAACTACAGGGAGCTGTGTGTCCGTCTCAGAAAGTCCTGTCTGAGGATGAATTCATCATGTTGTGTGAGACTCTGGATTCCTTGGATGCTTTTGGAGATCTGCTGCCTATTCTGTCTTCTACCTGGGGATTTTAAGGCTTTTCTTCTGTGCAATGTTTTCAGTTACAGCTGTAAGAGTCTATACGAAGCATTCTGTACTGAGAATTCATTGTGTCTGACATATTATGTTAAACTTTTGGTTTGTTTTTTGCAGTGCCTGGGATGGAACCCAGGGCCTTGTGTGTGACAGGAAAGCACTCTACCATGAGCTGCATCCCGAACATCTGTTCAATTTCTTCCTTTATCTATCTTGCTCAGGTATCTCTATGCTGTTTCCTTCTAGTTGAAAAGCGTACTATGGCCTGCATCATTTAACAAAGCACTTTCTGTGGGTTTCTCTCCTAAACTAAAAGGTAACATTTGACATTTTCTGCTCCTGTTTTATTTATTTATTATTTATTTATTTCTCATAAAAATATTTGTATATATTAAAAATGTTTCCTGAACCATTTGAAAATAAATCATGGGACTGAAGAGATGGCTCAGCAGTTATGAGCGCCAACTGCTCTTGCAGAGGACCGGGGTTCAATTCCCAGCACCCACATGGCAGCTGAGAACCATCTTTAACTCCAGTTCCAGGAGAATCCGGCGCCCTCTTCTGACCTCTGTGGCATTGCACTACACGGGTGCACCAACCTACATGGAGACAGTACATTCATACACATAAAATAAAAAATAATAAATTAATTTAAAAATATTTAAAAAAATAAAGAAAATAAATCATAGACATTATGACATTTTAATCTATACTTAAAATATAATGCTTATTAGTATATTTTTAAATTATTTTTGCATGTATGAGTGTATTGCCTGCATGTAGGCAGTGCACCATGTCATATGATGCCCTCAGAGGTCAGAAGAGGTATTAGATCCCCTGGAACTGGAGTTAAGGATGGTTATGAGCTGCCACGTGAGTGCTGGGGATTGAACCAGGGTCCTCTACAAGAGCAGCCCATGCTCTAACAGCCCCTAGTATAACATTTTTAATAATTGCTTGTGAATTTTATACATGCATACAATGGGACTTAATCATATTCACTTCGACCCCTCCTAACCCTCTAAGGCAGACCTCTCTCTTCCCCCCTTTCAATTTCATATGCTCTTTTTATTTGCTAATTCACTTGGTCCACTTTGTGCAGCCCCTACACTCCTGTGTGTGTGATCATCCACTGGTGCTTCGTCAACCTGCCAGGGCCCACACCCCTAAAAAAAACGTTCTCCCTCCATCTTCGATTGTCAGTAGCTTCTCAGTTGGGGTGGGGGCTCATGAGCCCCTTCTCCCTCCATGTTAGAATGTTGATCGGCTTGATCTGCGGGCCCTGTGCAGGCATCCACAGCTGCCGTGAGCTCATGAGGGTAGAGATCCCATCTGTCCCCCGTTTTGCTCCTGCCCTCCCTACCTCTATTCTTCTACTATTTCTACCCCTCTTCTGGGATGGTCCCTGAATACCACCACACAGACACTTATTCTCTGCATTTGACCAACTCTAAGTTTCTGTATTAACTGTTTTCCACTGATGGAGTCTGAGTCTGAGTGCTGCATTAATCTGTGAGCACAGAGATATGACTTTAGAGACAGTTTACATGATCCTGTCATTTGATCTGGTATCTCAGAAGAAATAAAAGTCTTGTTACATTCAATTCCTAACAACTTACCACAGACTGGAAGATTTGAAACTGTAAAAATTGATGCCTCTGTAGTAGTTCTGCCTGTCAAAAGTCTGAAAGTGAGGCGCGTTAGCAAGGCAGTGTTCTCTCCTAAGTCCCTGTGGGAGAGTCCCTTATCTCCTCCAGCTACTGGGGACTCTGGGCATTCTTTCATCTGGAACATATCTTGTAATATTTTCCTCATATACTTCTCCTCTGTTCTCTGTTTTTTCTCTTCTGTTTTCTCCAAATCTTCCTGTCTCTTATAAAAACATTTGTTGTTGGAAAATAGCAATTAGGGAATCCAAGATGAACTCATCTCAAGATTCTTTTTTTTTTTAATTAGTTTTTTATTGATGCTTTGTGCATTTCATACATTTTTTCCAATTCAGTTCAGGCTTATTTCCCTTTCCCTCTCACCCCACCCCCACCCCATCCCAGATCATGCATTCTGCCATAACTGTCCTGCATCTTTCTCTCAGTTTTTTTTTTCATTTTTAGCTATAAGTGATAATCCATGAGTACAAGCATCCTTCATGCAAAACCTATCTGCAGGCTGTTGTGCCCAAACACCTACAGCCCCACCATCCAGTGGGGGGTGACAGGTTGTTTGTTCAATCAAGTTGATCAAATGAGTGTCCAGACTACATTGCTGTAGTTTCACCATTCACCCCAATCGCAGCCCTTACATTCTACCACGCCCCCTCTTCCGCAGGTTGTTCCCTAGGCTTAGAAAAGGGGCACAGGTGGATGAGAGGTAAAACAGTCCACTCTCTCTGGAGCTGTTGACTTGGACTCTGGTCAATTCTGGCTGTTTCCTTTCATGGGCTGACAGTTTGTCCAGGAATAACCTTTCGATCCTACTAATGAAGAACAAGCAATTAGATATATAGGTATTTAAGCAGCACTAATAGTTATGGTAGGTTACTTTAGCATAGACACATGTTTGGATATGTTAATCCATGAATTACAATTTTCCCCCCTGTTAAATATGACAGGGTCTTACTGTGGCTTATAACATCTCCTAACCTGTAGAGGATGTAAGCTTGTGGCATCAGCCATGGGTTATTTCTCCAAGGGGAGAGCCAATAGCCAATTAGATTTGGGATATACAGGCACATGGCTGCCTCTGCTGCACAGTATTTCCAGGCAGGTGAGGTGTAGCTGGTGCTGACGGTGGAGTCTTGCTTGACTCAGGGAGACCCATATTTGCTTTATTGGTTTAGTGGCCTTTGGTAACACTCTCTGGCATTCCAGAGGCCATCTGTACACTTGCATGTGTGGTCTCAATACATCCCTCCCATGTTAACGTCAGGTCTTCGGCAGCAGGGTCTTATTGCCTCTCCTCCTGTAGGTATCCCAACTTAGAGGCAAGGAGCCCTTACCTTTTGTGGGGCCTTGGATCCCCTGGCCAACATCCACCTGGTAGAACAATCCATTGCTGATGTCAGAGCTCCTGTATTAATATATTTTGCCTGAGTGCATAGCCCTAGGACTTTAGTATTATATTTGGTTCTGAACAGAGAGTAATCCCTTCCACAGTTCCCATGTCTAGTAGTCAATTAAAGAAAGCAGTTTTACCGGTTTTATAAGAGATTACCTCTACAATAGTTGTCTCCAATTTACAGTTGGGGAGCGACCTCATCATTGTCATATTTCTCCTTGTTCTATGGGTGGGAAGGCAAGGAAGTCTCTCATATCAGAACCTTTGTGGCACCTAGAAGGTAAGTTTCATTAGGACTCATTATAACTAGTTGTTACATGTAGGATCCACAGAGGGGTTCGATGTTTATGGCAATCTGAGGCTTTTCTTCCTTTGAATGTTCAGACGGGTCAGCCTTTCCGTTGCCACTTTTTGGTACATCCTACTCAATGCAAACCTGTATCTTTTCTTTCTCAGCCGTTAAGTTGGTGACGTTTTGTCCTGTTGGAACAAACAAATCTTTTCCCATAGTTAGTTTTAAGATTTGAATTGCAAGGGTTTGATGAAAAGGTTTCATGTCTTTCTGTATCCCCCCCCCTTTTTTTTAGCGTATGAGTCTCCAGAAGACAGTTGTATTATACATGACTATAGGGTGGAGTCAAGGCACAGATTTCATCAAATTCACCCATGTTGTTTTGGGTGACTATATATGATTAACTTGGGAAGCAAATCTTTTTCCCAGATAGAGTCATAGTCACAGGTTTAAGGGACCAGGACAAACATGTTGTTTTAGGGGCCACAATTCAACTCGTAATACTTTTATCATTATTGGAAATGCTCTCAACTGTGTGGTCTTTATTTCCATGATGGTTATCTGATAGTTATCAAAAGTTATGTCGACAACGTGAATTTCAGGAAAAAACATCTTCACTGTGAGTCTGCTCTTCCTTAAGCACCACCATTCAAACTACCCTGGCCCAAAAGATAGTCTTTCTTCATCTAACCCCAGAGGTATCTACTGTGTTAAATAAGAAAAAAATGTGCCTGTGAATCATCTGTGTATCATACTAAGTTCTGATTAGACTTAGGCATCACCCTTTTATATTTCCTATTTTTTGTCTTTTTGAGACAGGGTCTCCCTGTAGTTCGAGCTGGCCTGGAACTTGCTATGTAGACTAGGCTGGCTTCAGTCTCACAGAGATCCACCTGCTTCTGCCTCACGAGTTCTGGGACTAAAGATGTGCACCACCATGCCTGGCTCTATTTCTTGAAATTTTCACATTGTAGATTATCTGATGTAGCAGGTGTACAAACAAATACTGAAGCTCCACTGAAGATAAATGTTTTCTGGCAGGAAGTTTTTAACACTTTATAGAAAGTTTGCCCTGGGCATATTTTGTCAATTGCATGGGCAGGGCATAGTGACCACAGACTGCAAGTGCTTCTGACTGAGATGTTTTAAGAGATAGAAAGCCACAACTTGAATTCAAGAACAGTGAATGACTCTATTGCTTAAAATGGAAACATTGCAGATATATAGCAATATAAGCCTTCCATTTTGAACAAGCTTTATTAATTATGTGAATTAGTGAAGTTAGTCCTCAAATGTACATCTATAACTTTCATTGGCCACATGGGTTATAGTACCACCCGGAAATTTTTAACTCAAAATATGTTCATGTGTATGTCTGTGTGCTACCATATGCTCATCGTTTAGACATGTGCAATACACTCCTTCTTCTGCAAGAAATAACTTGTGAGTGGCTGGAATTTGAAACACATGTTGTTGCCATAATAAGATATGGTACCAAAGAAGACTTTACTAATGTGATTAGCAAAGATCTAGGGGTTTCTAAGCAATTCTATTATATGTCGACGTTCTGGTACAAGGACATGAAAATTGATGAATGGTTTTGATTTAGAAGTATAATACTCTAATTATGGTACAGAAACAAGTTACAAACCTATTATAAATTGGGAATGGCAGAATGCTCAGGATTTTGGTGCATATTAATCACATGTAACATATTAGAAATGCTTTATAAACTCCTGGTAAGCTATGTTGTACAAGAAATAAGGAGATGTTAAGTACTTCCATTTCTATCCATGTGACATAATTCTGGCCAGTATTTTCAGGGACATTTACTATAAGCGTTACTGGTTTATGTCCGAGTTATGCTAGAGAATGTTTTTGTTTATGCTATGTTTAGTAATTGAATCCTTGTGATAATGCCTCAAATCTACCATGAAAAATATAAAAGAAAGATATCTGCAAGTTGTCCATGCATTTAGAATTGAGATGACAAATGGCTGTTCTTTGGTGCTGGGCAAAGCTTTCCTGGGACTATGACATCTGGAAGTTGGTGAAGGTAGAACCAGGCATATGAAAATGATGCATGGAAGCCGGGCATGGTGGCACATGCCTTTAATCCCAGCTCTCGGGAGGCAGAGACAGGAGGATCTCTGGGAGTTCAAGGCCAGCCTGGTCTACAAAGTGAGTTCCAGGATAGCTGGGATTACAGGGAGACCCTGTCTCAAAAAAAAAAAAAAAAAAAAAAAAACAGAAAGAAAAGGATGCTCGGACTTTTTCTTTAGGAAGCTAGTTGAAGACCATGGCAAAGCAGAGCTCAGGCTTGTAGTCTCCCTGGTACTTGATTTTTCTCTGCAAATCTGACATAGTTAAAATGATTTTCGCTGACAGTTCGTGCTTCTCTAAGATAAGCAAAGAAGTTGAACTGTGCTGGCATCTGATATGAACCTGCTTTTATAAGTGGGCATTATAGGCAATGAGAGAGACAGGCTGGTTGACGAATTAAACCTTCTAATTTTTTTCACTGGACCTGAAGGAACACCAAGAAGGTTCCATGGTGAGACCCACTACAGACAGCATCTGGAGAGCCGTGCAGACACCAGAGAGTGTGCCAGCGTAGAAGATTGTTTTCAAACTCACTAACAACCCAGAAACCAAATCGTTTTGTGGGAACCATTCACATGTGCATTGAAAACTGTTCTATTAGAAGCACTGCAGCCCTGGTTCTTGAAGCTGACCCCAGTCCTCCTCATCTCAGGCCCACCTCCCTTGGGGGCTATCAAGGGCAGCCTTTTATGCTCCATGACACATTGGGTTTGAAAGGCCCCTCGTCCACCATGAGGATCCAAGTGCGTGCAGCCTTAGACCTGCGGAATGGTATCAGGAACATGTGACTGTTTTCTTTTCTCCCCTATCCGTGTTATCTTTCTTTTTAATGACTTATCACTGCTTCTTGACAGTTTTGTTTTAAAAAGCTTGATGTGCCATTTTCCCCCAAATTACATAATCACAATAAGTCTTCTCTGAAGGTTATTTAGCTCCTCCTTACTCTTGGGAGGAAGACTTTCTTCACGATTTGTTGTGTATGCAGTCTTGTCAACAGAGAGCTTGCCCCTCTGTCCATCATCACCTCATCAACTCCCATTTCCCTCTAGAAAACCCCTTCCACATTGCCTTGCCTAGCAAGAACTCCCAATGCATGTGCTGGAGGTTATCTCTCTTCTCTGTCTTATTGAGACTAAAATCCACTGTGTTCGTGCATCTGTCATTTTTTTAAGACTTCTACTCACAGTCTGGAAGGACAGTGCTCCTGTACCTCTTCCTCCAGAGACTGAGAGCACCAGCCTAGTTCACACTTCTGCCAAGGGGCTGTTGGTGCTTAATGCAGTGAGTGGACACCCGAGACCCCAGGTTCCATACCGTTTGTCCCAACTTGTCCAGGTCATCACTGTGGCAAGAATGCTGATGTCTTCATCAGATTAAGAGTACCCACAGCCCCAATTCATCTATCCATTCCATCCTTCCATCCATTCATCCATCCACCCATCCATCCGTCTATCCATTCGTATTCTCTCTCTCTCTCTCTCTCTTTCCATTTGTTTTCCCCAACAGTTGGTATAAAATTTAATACAGATAATCTGTTCATTGTTACTTAACATTAAAACCTTTCCTTCCTCAAAATGGAATAAGGTGAGGGGTAGCTGAGAAACCTAACATTAAATCAACACAATCACTAATCATGGCTATACGCATCACATGTTTTCTCTCCTCTAACCCTTTTGGTCTCAGTTACCACCATTTACAATAGAAAATAATTCTAAAAAGAAAATCATTGAAGTGTTCCTTCTTTGCTTGTGTGGAGTGGAATGTGGCATATACTTTTAGTATACTCTACCTGCGTATCTGATATGTACCTTATTGATGAGCACAGTTGAAAGCTAGCGTGTGGGGAGCTCGGATCACCACTAGCTTCTCACTGCCATCTGACCCTGGGTTTCTGTGGTGCTGATTCTCGTTACTCCAGCAGTCTCTGCAGATGGCGAAAACACAGCCTACTGCCTGTAGAGAGTCCCAGCATCTTGTTCTCATGAACATGTTTTCTCCATCGACAGACACATCCGTGGACTTGGAACCTCTGTGCTGATTCTTTTTCCCCATTGCAACCTGAGTGCCATAGAGTGTTGAGTAGGGCATCCCCAAGATTTCCGCTTGAAAGAAAAATCCTTAGGCCGGCTGCCTTTGTCTGTCTGGCTTTCTCATGCCAATTTGTCTTCCCTGCAGGAAAAAAAAAAAGAAAAACAAAAAACAAAAAACAAAAAACAAAAAAGCAAAACCTTATCATGCTTGGGGCCCCACAGTGGCTGAATGAACACACTTCTGGTCAAATGGAGGGCCATAATACTTATACATGTTTAAGTCTCAGAGGAAAAAGTACTGAAACGTTCTTCCTCAAACTTCTTAGATTTGTGGCTAGTGCCCTACTGAAAGAATAATGAAGTTGTTCATTAAGTGTTTGGTATGCTCCTAGGAACTGGCTGTGGTTCCATGGCATGGCTATGAAGGCAGAGAAAAAGCTACAGACCTTTGCCAGAAAGCAGGCATGACTGACCTTTCCTGTGAGCAGATGTGGGCTGCTGACATCTCCGCCCAATTGCCTGCCCTAGTTTCAGAAATGACACCATTCAAGTTAAATTCCTTTGAATTTAAAAAGTGTTATAGGCTACAAACACAATGTATTACCTCGTCCATGCCATAAACTGTAGATATGCAAATACCCTTGTAATTATTGATTTCACTAAACACAAATAATTGAGTATTAGGTTTCCTAAATTATGAATGGGTATTGTTTACTTTCTTTACAGTCATACCTCTGGATTTGTTTTTACATGGTCATAGTGTATTCTTTAAGATGCAGTTCCACAGGGTACAACATTATGTTCTTTCTGTTGTTTATACAGTAGCCTTAAGAAGAATGCCCATGCAATCCCATGTAAGAAGCTCATAGAATTCTGGAGATATGAAGCAAAGCATTTAAGCATCTCCTAATAATTATGTACATGTGGAACACACTAAAATCCTTTAAAATTATAGAATTCATTCTGATTTATAAAAACATTTGCACAATTTTGTTTCATGTTGAATTTCATTTCAAATTTAAATGAAAATGTTTGAACTCCCATTGACAGACTCCCAAGTATTACCAAAGCCCATAAACACATTAGAGAGCCCCACAAAGTAGAAACAGAAGGAAATAAATACAAATATTGTCTGATTAGCATCACACAGAGCCCTCTTTTTGTTGAGCTGGATACAGTAGTCAGGTCTAGTGTTTCCAGAACCTGGCATTTGAGAATATTTCCAATTCTTTGGTGTGATTTCTTCTAGGTGTTTCAAGTCTATTGCATTCCTGCTTAGTGTCCCCATACAATTTAAACAAATTGATCTTAGAAATGGGAAGACTGGACTTTTCCTCCTCTTAGCAAATGCTTCATATTTTTGTCCATTAGCGACAACTTCCGGTGACCTACTTAGACATTTGGGATGTGTTACAGGCTGAATGACAACTGCTTTGTGACAAAGTCAGAAGGCATACAAGCCACTTATTGGTAAGTATCGGGCATACAAAATATGTTTTATGGAAGTGTATCTTTCAAAAAAAAAAAAAAAAAAAAGGACTTCGCTTGTTAGTTCCCGATGGTAAGACTGTGCTTTCTTGAATGTTATCTACAGTTCAGAGAAAATTCAGCTGCAACTGGAACCCTGAACTCACTAAGGAAATGTGGCAGTGATATGCGAGACATATTCCTGGACTGAAGCCAGCACTGTAGGCACAGTAACACCGGCAACTTGGAGGTTGGAAATGTGGTTTTAATAAGAATGTTCTTAAGGAAATATGTGTGTTGTGGATAATTTAGATCTATGCAGTCTTGAACAGACCTCTACAAAGATATTTCTGGAAGAAATATCTCAGATCTGTATATCATAAAAACAATGAATGTAGCCAAAATTCCATAGTCCTCCTCTGCCCTCTTCTCTGTGTCACACATTTCCAGACAAGGTGGCTTGCTAACCAATCTTCTTTTCTTTTTCTTTCTTTAACTTGAAGGTCTACATAAAACAAATTATAATACAAATATTTAAAAAACCAAATCCTGACCTTTGCAACTACTAAGTAGCATTGACTTATACATAGATCATATGTCCTTTTATATACATTATTTATAAAACAAAATCAGTCAATAATCTTAGTCTTTTAGAAAAGTTATCAGCTTAAATCTTCCTGGGGAAAAGTAGAAATTATTTCATTCGAAGAATTATGTGATATACTGATCACTTTAGTATGCTAGTTGTAATGAACATAGTAACACAAATTCAAAAAAGTAAATAGACAAAACAAATGACTCTGGTGTGTTTGGGAAGCAGAGCTGGGGCACTCCTATATCAGGTTGGGTACAATGTGAACTGTATTCACTTGCTTGTCATTTTCTTTAAGCTCAGGCTTGGCACATGTGATCGCAGCACAAAGCTCTATTTTGTGATTTGGAGAGGAAGGATGATGGAACTGTAGCTGGAAGTTTGACTCCAGAGTAATTAGATGTGTTGAACCTCGGAAAATCTCAGACAGGGAGATTAGTTTCTCTATAAGTATTCAAGGGTTTATGGACACAAAGCTCATCTGAACTCTCTAAACTTATGGAGTCCGCCAACTTGGCTGGAAGAACTGACAAGATTGGGCTTCTTCCCAAGCCTTCCATCACTTTCACTCTGATCTCTGCCAGAAGTCAAACAAGAAAAAGCCTTTCTTGTCGTGTTTTGACACCTCCCGCTCTAGTCCCTGCTATAAACTCTACATCCAAACAGCGCAGCAGATCAACTGAACATTGAGAATACACACGGGCAAAGGTTCAGAGGGCGGCGGAGAGTCTGAAAAAGAAAGGACCACTGGGCCTCACGTAAATAATGTACTTCCAGAATAAATGAAAGAGCTGCTCACAGCTCTCGCTGTGTGGACAGGGCCCTCTCCTGCAGTCTGGATGTCTCCCCATAGCACAGTTTGGGATACAGAGACCACCAAAAGTGACACCGATAGCTGAAAATTTTCTTTTTATGAGGAAAGAAAAGGGAAATAAGTGTCTAGTAAATTGCCTGGGTCTAAATATGACTAGCAGGGGAAGCTAAAATTTAACTCTTTAATATATCTTTTAACTGTCTGTCTGCATTTCTACTGTATGCTTTCACGTTGGTGGTTCTTCTTTAATATGTAACCTCAGTTTGTCTTATGTGATACTTGACCCACAGTATGTGACTCAATTAGCCATGATATATCTGAGGCAAATGCTATCACAAGATCCCAATGTCCTAAGAATATTGTGGTATACATTCTTAACATTATTTAAATTATGCTGAAAATAATGGATCTCAGTTCACCAGAGTATTCACAAACAAGGCTGCTATTGAGGTTGGGCAACATTTTTGTACAAATATTATTTTTCAGTGTTTTAAAAACTGTAGATTGTAAATTGATATGCTTGTACACTTATAAAATCAATGAAATCAGTCATCTTATGCTGCACAAGAAGCTAGTGTTAAGTATATACTTTTTATTACTTATTTTTAATATATATTTTGTACAAGATTATCAAATCTAGACCTGTGTCCCCCACCCTATGCCCCCACCCCACCAGAGCTCATGTATTCTGCCAAACATGCTTTTCATCTCTTTCTCAGTCTTTCTCAAAATTCTCCATGTGGAAGTTGACTGTTTTGAGCAGTTCACTGTTTCAGTCAGTTCTTTGATGCAGTCCTTTCTGTTGTTGTTGTTTCCAATATGCATCACTCCCAACTGCTTGAGTGAAAGCTCAAGGGGCTGTGCACAGGAAATACTTACAACTAGGTAATTGGCACTAGCATCCACAGATGAGGGATACCATTCGTTGTTTGTTTTTCTGGGACTGTGTTACTTCACTCAGCATGATGTCTTCTTGCTCCAGCCATTTTCCTGTGCTTCAGGTGGTCTTGGGAGATCTCCTATACTTTTGTATTAGTTATATAACACAGATCCTGGTCAACCTGTAAAATGCTGCTTCCCAGGAATCACAGCTAGAACACTTGACTGCCAGTGATTTACACACAAAAATTGTAACTTTGAGATATGGGTATTCATGATTTCAATTTTTAATGGGTTATTCTCCCCAGGCTAGAGCGGGACCTTTATAAAACCTGAGCTCCTGGTAGAGATTTCCCCTCACGTTGTCTCTCCGATTCTGCCATTCCCAGTCTCCCTTCCACCCATTCTTCTTTCTGGTCCTCAAAGATACCCGATGTGCTGTACTTGGTGCTGATCAGTGAGTGGTTCTTTTGTCTGGACTTTTTCACCAGTATGTGTCTTCTCCTAATTATTATGGCTTTCATATTTACTTCTGGCGCCTCCTTTTGAGGAAGCTCTCCCTCAACCATCCCACTTAAAATTGTGACACAGATCCCATTTAGCCCGATGTATGTACCTTGTGCCCTGTTTTCTGTAGCATTTAACCACTGTTCTAAGTCCTAAATGAACTACTCATTACGTAATTTCGTCTTTGGCTCTCTTGGCTATTATGTGAGCTCCAGAAAGACAAGAATGTCTACTCTATTCATGCACATTCACCTTATTATGTGTAGAAATTCCTGCTCAAAGCCAATGCTTTAAAAACTCTGCAACTGTAGCATTTATGGAAGAACCACACTCAAATTCCTAGATTGGGCCACTTTTCTTTGCCTTTGGAAGTGGAGGTGGTAAAGATCTTGAAACTACCTAATGCTCATGAGTTCAGCTCATCTCTCCGTTCTGCCATAGAGAGCCTACCCCAGGACTCACAATACATGAAATGTATATATCCTAGCGAACAAAACAAATGCCTTTGAGATCTCTGATGGATTCTTTTTTTATTATTATTATTTTTAAATTTATTTTCATTTTTAAATTTATTTTCATATGTCTATGAATGTATTGTCTGCATGCAGGTTGGTGCACCCGTGTCGTGCAATGCTGCGGAGGTCAGAAGAGGGCGTTGGATTCCCCTGGAACTGGAGTTAAAGACAGTTTTCAGCCACCACGTGGGTGCTGGGGATCGAACCCGGGTCCTCTGCAAGAGCAGTTGTCACCCTCAACCGCTAGGCTATCTCTCCAGCCCCTGATGGATTCTTTAGTGATCTAGTTTTGACTGACTTTCCACATCCTGTTATTCATTTCTGCCAGCTCTTCCACACCTACCATTTTATACCTACACTTTGTTTTTTAAACCGAGAAAAACTGTAGTTCTTTGGATATGTTATTTCATGATTTCACACTTTAAGCACATTCTCCCTAGGGCCTGACGTTTTCCTGTTCTTACCTAGAGAATTCTTATTTAATTTTCTGGAATAAAACGCTTTACATTCATTGTTAGCCAGCAGCTTCCTCTTACCTTTATTTAAGTGTATTTAATATTTATATGTATATATTTATTTATATTAAATATTTATATATTTAAATATAAATGATTTAAATGTATTCCGCCTACCCTCTGCCATTCATGCATTGGGATTGGCTGCCGAAGGTCATGAGGGACGGCCTCATGTTGAGGTGAGTGGCTTTGTAAGAGGAAGAGAGACTTGTCTGCGCTCTTACCACATAACACCACACAGCACATCATGACGAGGCAGAGAGAGCTTACAGACTGCAGCCCTGAGATCTTAGATTTCACATTCTCTAGAACTGCAAGCTAAATACATTTGTTCCTTATAAATTCCCCCAGTCTATAGTTAAAGGAGCAGCAATGCTGACATTGCTCTTTGCTTTTCATCCCATGCAAGCATCTTTGGAATGTGGTTGATAACCTGGTTGAGAGAATGACAAGAAAGTCAAGTCCAACTTTGCATACTCTATCTAAGTGAATTTGGACAATTTATTTTTTCTTGGTCTTCTCACCTGTAAAGTGGGAGAAATAGTGGCTCTTTCACAGACGTACTTGAAATATTAAAGTGGCATTGTCAAGCCTGTGCCAAGTTGAGGTAACTGTGGAAGGGTAGAAATCATTCTCTTTTCCCCTCAAGTACTGTGTGTGTATCCCAACCAGCAACCACCTACTTTGAGCAATATTTTATATTTCTTAAAATTGAAGTTCGCACGACACGGGTGCACAAACTTGCATGCAGACAGTACATTCATACACATGCGGAAATAAATAAAATTAAAAAAAAAATTTTTAAAAAATTGAAGTTCCATCCATTTTTGTACCTGCGACTCTCAGCATAATTCTAGATATATAATAGGTGCCCAACCAGTCTTTGTAGAAAATCGAAGATGATTCCACTAATTACACACAGGAATGACTTATTCGGGACAATTTAGCTGTCTCTTACATTCCTAGCAGTAATGCTTCAAGGCTCAGCTATTCCTATCTCCATCTCACAGGTGACGTAACTGATTCTCAGAGTTTAAATAATATGCCTGAAGGTGCAGAGCTCTGCGTGAACAGAGCTGGAGTCTGCAACCCGTCAGTGTATTGAATAAGCTTCATGCTATAGGCCACACCTCTGATTGGAATTTTCTTATTTCAGGGGTAAGCCTTTGGTCAATCCCAGTGCTATTTCCATGGTTCCCCACTCTACATACAAAACAATCCTGCTGGACAGGCACAAACATCTGGCCAATGGGAACTGGACAAAGCTGCATCTGGAAGCCATCAGCACCTCTCATGGGTCAGCTGCAAGGGATTTTATTTCAAATGACCCAATACATTTCCTCTCCTTCCCCTTCACAGACAAATTTGTTGGCTGCACTGTTTTGATAAATGAGGGGGGAAAGGGTCTATTGTAATGGTGACTTAATTTGAAATCAGTGAGTCCCCAAATGCCATTTGCGATTGTCCAAGATCTGGCTTTCTTTTTCCAGCCATATCTATTTCAAAGGTATTCAGATTGCTTCCATGGAATGCAGGTATATCTGAGATCTCATACTGGTCTTAACTGTATAATTCTTATTTTTTCCTATTTGTTTAAACTATATTAAAACACACTGTCTCATTAAAAATCAATTTTCTGCTTTAAAGATTAAGAATTTGATGCTACATCTTCACTTTACTTCTTACAAAATGACCATGGGATTGAGAAGTAAAGAGCCAGAGGTTATCCTGGTACCCTGGTAAGCCATCCTCATACTTCACAGCTTGCTAAAAGGCAAAACTAAGATGCCATGATTGGAACCACAGTGAAGTCTTTGATTCTTTTTCCATGGTCACAACTCATTCTTACTGTCAGAAAGTCTTAGCAGAGGACTCAGAAAAAAACATTTGGATTTTTTTTCCTTGAACATACAACAACCACCCCAGCAACAACAAATCATTCAGGGCAGCATTATGGATCAGCAGGTACAAGCACCTGCTGCCAAGCCTGACAAATCTGAGTTTGATTCCCAGAGCCCAGATGGTGGAGTGAGAACCAGCTTCTGCAAATTGTCCTCTGACCTCCACACTTTGGCTATTGCACACGAGTGCGTGCAGGTGTGCACACACAACAAATAAATGTAGTAGAACCATCAAAGCACACACATTTCCTACCCCACTCTTAATAGCAACATTTATCTTGATACGTACATTTCAGGATGCAGAAACAATATATTATTTTCAGGAAACACAATAACAGAATCAATGAATCAATAAATCAGATGATTTTTCTAAGGAGCCAAGAAATTCTCTCCAGACGTTTCCAGCAACTTTCAGATATAATCAGAAAGAAAAAAATACTCTAAGAGCTAAGCATACTGTCTGTGTAGAGGAACATGATTAGTTTAAAATGCATGCTGTATCACATGACCTTTTTTTTTTTTTACCAGACTAACTCTACAGCTCCTAAAATCATATTCATTTAAGAATATTGAAGTGGCTATTTTCTTAGTAAAATACAATGTGATTTTGAAAATTAAAAAATTCTAGATATTTGTACACATACGTATATGCATATAAGTATTTTGGTTTGTCACCCAAAATTCAAGTGGTAAGAGGTTTATCAGATCAAGAGAACACATACTTACAGTTAATTGACCCTTGGGAATGTTGTACTAGTATACTCACACCACAATAAATTCCATTTTTTTAAAATAAGAAAATTAGTCACTTGATCTGTAGCTACCATGTGCAGCTTCAGTATGTAAGACACCAGTACACAGCTACCTTGTTTACCACCAAGGCCTTAATGAATGGGGACAGCCTGTGCTTCCTGCATCCCTTGTAGGCACAGTACATGATGGTGTCGGTAGTCCTGAGTGCAGATGTTCTGCCCTTCATCTTTCATCTTGGGTGAATCTCATTCTCCACCTCTGATTTTCATGAGCAGTACATCTGATGGTCCCTGAAAAAATGTGACTCCAAATGGTTGAAAATTAATTAGAAGATTTCACTTCTAGCAAACTTCTGGTTGAGAAATAACCAAGACGTGTGACTAATGCATAAACTGTCTTGGTTCCTTCACTTGTCCATTTGTTCATTCATTCATTCATTATTCACATTCATTCATCATTCATTCATTCAGCATTCATTGTCTAATAGATAGATGTAAGGTACTTTGCTAGAGGATGAGTGGTGAACTACAAGGGTATTTCTGCCCCTTAGGCAGCCCTCGTCCTAGCAATACTGGGATCACCAACTTGACCTGTTATCAGTACTGAATACCATGGAAGGCATTCTAGGGAGCTGAAACAATAGCAGGGTGTTTTCTCTGATTGTCTTGTCTTTTCTCTTTTTTAACTTTACTAATTTTATTTTATGTGTATGAGTGTATTGCCTGCATGTATGTAAGTGAACTTGTGTCATGTAAAGCCTGGGGAGGTGAGAAGAGGGTATTGGTCCCCTGGAACTGGAGTTACAGATAGTTGTTAGCCACCATGTGGTGCTGGGTCTTCTTTTTTTTTTTTTTTTTGGTCTTTTCGAGACAGGGTCTCCCTGTAGCCCCAGCTGTCCTGGAACTCACTCTGTAGACCAGGCTGGCCTTGAACTCACAAAGATCCGCCTGCCTCTGTCTCCCAAGTGCTAGGATTAAAGGCGTGCACCACCACGCCTGACCAATCCTGGGTCTTGTACAGTCATCTTTCCAGTCCCTTATCATCTTTTCAAGGGTGACTAAATAACCAAAAGAGATTGCTAGAGGTTCCTTAAAAGTTTAAACATAGGTCTGCTCTGTGATCCAGAAAGTCTGCCTCTACAAGAGAAATAAAAATATGAAACACTGTACCTGAGTGCTCATACTGCATTCTCCATGATTACCACAAGTGGAAAAAAAGAGTACATAAGATATGGTATTTCCATATAATGGAGTATTACTTGCAGGAAAAAGAAACAAAGCCTTGATATATGCTACAACGTGGACACGGTGTGAAAACGGTGTGTCTTTTGGGAAGCCAGACACAAAAGCTGCAGATGGCATAATTCATTTTAATTTGTGTTTAGAAAAGGTAAATCTGTAAACACAGAAAGTAAAGTAATGGTTTCCAAGGCCTATGGTTGGGAAGTTGAGGAGAAATGAGTAATGCTGTTAACAGGCACAGAGTGTCTCCTCAGATGAGGAAACTGCTCTAGAACTGATGGTGGTGATGGGTTCACAGCTCTGTCAGTATACCATAAAATACTGACTTGTACACCGTGAATTGGGGGAGTTATAAGCGATATGAATTATATTACAATACTGTTTTATTAAAAATATGAAAAACAGAAGCCATTCTGGAAAATTCATTCATCAAGCCTGAGTTCATTACTCAAAGCCTATGGAAAAAGGAGGTATTGGTTTGAGTTTCCCTGGACACTTATTTTTTTTTCCTGTGGAAAACCTTAATAAAAAATCATCAAATGTTACACCAGTCAAGTCACTTTATTACATGTCATTTTAGCTGCCAAAACACATAAAATTATCAATCAGTAGGCCATACTTCTTCTGATTCTCCCTCATTTTCTTCTTCTGTAACAACCAGCGGAGATAAAGGAGAGGGCCATATAACTGTATAAAAAGTACAAACCATAGGCAATAATTTACATCACCTTTCAAAAGGTGTACAGTGGCCTTAGGTTATCAATGAACTTTCTAGCACTGTTCCACTGAGCGCTGTATAATCAAAGTCAGCAAGCCGGTCCTTTGTTATTTTGCTTAACTATCAATTGTTTTTTTCCTAAATTATAAATAAAAGGTTCTGCAGCCACTATTTAGTTTTTAATCATATTTATTTATTTATTTATTTTTATCTATCTATTTATCTATTTGTTTGTTTGTTTATTTATTTATTTATTTATTTATTTATTTATTTATCTATTTATACTTATGGGTCTTTGCATGCACCTGCCCTCACATGCACAGGTGGAAACCACAGTGGAAGTCAGAGGACAACTTGAAGGAGTCGAGTTCTGACCTTCCACAGTGTGGGTTCTGGGAATCAAACTCAAGTGGTCAGACTTGATGGAAAGTGCCTTTACCTGCTGAGCCATCTTGCTGGCTCTATTATTTCTTTTTTCAAAAAGATCATTGGTCCATTAAACAACCAAGTATATGGCTGGAAGACAGAAGTGCACTAAGATGTTCGGTACTCATGGAGAACAATATTGCCAAAATACAGCTCAGTGGACTTGGAGAAGAAGAGACTTAAAAAAAAAAAAACACAAAAAAAACAAGAAGACCTCAGTTAATGAGAGAGTATTTATATGTCCATGGATAAAACAACCTAACATTGCTTTTACATGGATTCTTATCAAGTTAATCTTTACATTCAATTCAGATTAATTTGAGGCAAAAAAATAGGATAATTTCTTTTAGAAGTTTAGAAAAGTGAATTCAGAGCAGACAAGGAAAAAAATCATGTATACTAAGTTTTGAAGAGAAAAATTGGCTCCATTGTTTGGAGATGGGGTTAGGAGCCTATATGATCTACAGGTATTAAAAACATGACAAAAATAAAAAAAATTGAATATAACATTCAATTCCTACACGTGTAAACAGAGCCTATGCAATAGGACAGAGAGGTGGCTATAGACGGGAGCCTATATAAAAGTTGTACCACAGATCTGTGAATAAAAATGTGGGTTATTTACTAGAAACTTCTAGAAAAACTGACTCACATAAATTTTGTTATATATAAAAGGTAAATTCAGGTTAATTAACATCTAACTGTGAAAACAAAATACCATGCTTAGTAGAAAAATGCAGAAAAATATCTTCCTAATTCTAGATGAAAAATTTTAATTCAGATACAAAAATAAAGGGGAAAAATCATAAAAATTTCTCTATTTTAAAATGAATATTTTCCTTAAAGGAAGGAATTTTAGACTAATGTAACCAATGAATAACAGATTAGGAGATATATAGTACAAGTAAAAGACAAAGATTGTGGTGGAAAGCTAAAAATCAATGGAAAAAAAATCCCTCCATAACCAAATGGACATAGTGTCCACATTCGTGATGCAAAAGAGAAATCCAGAAGATTGAATGAGAATGAATATATATTCAATTCTGCAACTATCAGCTAGGTACAAATTAAAGCAATAATTATATCAGAACTTATGCCTATTACAGTGGCAAAAATGAGAAGTTATATAATATCAAGTATCATTAGCCTGGCTAAAATGTCAATCTTAATAATCTATCCAGGGAAATCAATAATTTATACATATTCTGAGAGAGTCTCTAGCAACAACACTTAACAAAATCGATTATGTCTTCTATTTCTGAATTCCCTTCCTAAGGACATAACATTCAAAAAGAACTTTGGTTCACTGAAGGCTCTCTTCAGGTTGTGCATGGACGCAAACCTGGTTGTAGCAATGATTCAGGGAAAATGGCTAAGAAAGAGCTGGGGACTCACTAACTGAGCAGTTAGCTGCAGCCCCACAGACAGACTGTGAACCTTGGTGGATTAAAGGCAGAGGCAGGTGGATCTCTGTGAGTTCAAGGCCAGCCTGGTCTACAGAGCAAAGGGAGATCCTGTCTCAAAAAAAAAAAAAAGTCTTACCCACAGCTTGGTAATGTTTAGAGAAGTTAAAAACATGTTCTAAAATGCACCCCCCCCCCAAGGAAACAGCCCAGTAGTTGTATGAAACACATTGGAATGTCACTTAAGGGAGAGATTAATAGGCACTGTGGATGGGGAATGCCCTGTAAAAGTGAAACACACAGATGCTGGCAATGTGGTAACTGGATGCACCACGACTAAGTGATCAGCAGAACACAACCTCACGCCTGCTCACAACTTTCCTTCAACTACGAAAGTGAATCATTCTCTAAGTCAGTAGTAAATAAGATTCTGGTCAGCGAGGTCTTAGCACAGTGCTGAAAGTGGCAGGCAGTTCACAACAGCAACTAGGGACCTACCATGTCATTCACAGTTTGGGAGTGAGCCCTCGGGTCAGGCAGGCTTGCTGGCTTGCTAATCTGGCTCTGCCAGCGGTCAGCTGTGGGCTTCACCAGTCGCTTTGCCTCCTGAACCCATGGGTGCACAAGTCCAAGTACTCAGCTGTCCCCAAGATCACATGTACCAATGTAAATGGAATTCTTCTTACTTTAGTGCTGGTGCAAAGTGCTCAGGGAATGTACTTTAAAACTGAATATACTTGCTTATCAGCTAATGGCTGAGGTTAAAAAGAATCATATATCCTGGTTTGATTTCCCTTTCTTAGTTATCCAATGCAAACCTTGTCCTCCAGAATCCGTCAGACTTACAAAAATTAATGCGGTCTCCAAATAATTGTGGCTTATTTGCACATTAGTTATCAGCATATATCAATTTAGAAATTAAAATTCAGACATTTAAAGTAATTTAAAATGTTTATTAGTTCAGCTATGTGCGAGCTAATTTTTGTCAACTTGATACAAACTACGGTCACCTGGGAAGAAGGAACAATTAAGAAATTTCCTGTGGCCTAGTCTGTAAAGCATTTTCTTAATTGCTAATTGATATAGGAGTGCCCAGCCTGCTGTGGGTGTTTTCATTTCTGGGTAGGTGTGCCTAGGCTGTAAATGGTGAACTGTAACCGAATTAACCCTTTTCTTCACAAGTTGCATTCCTTTCCTTCACAAATTGCATTGAGTCAGTATTTTATCACAGTCACAGAAAGCAAACTAGAGCAAGCAAATATAACAATGAGGACTCCACTGTATGCTAGACAAAAACCACGTGTTTATGGAAAAAAATTTGAGGCAAAATGCATAGTGAGAAGAGTAGTGTTGTTTTACATTTTTGCAAACCTCTTGATGAAAGCAATGGAATTTCAAGCCTGCTCTGGCATCTAATCTGTAGTTCTACATTGTATATGAAGTCTTTAAGGAGAATCCAGCCTCATAAACACATGTATTTAGAAAAAAAAAAAAAAAAAGGAGCTTTTGAGTGGACTTTTTCAGGTAATTCTGTATATTCTTCCTTGATACTGTACCCAAACTGCATAAATATTAACTTCTTAAAGTTTAGTTTCAGAATCTAGAAATGATTAAAACCCGTAGGGCTGGAGAGATCACTCAGCAGTTAAGAGCATTGGCTGCTCTTACAGAGGACCGAGATTCAGTTCTCAACACCTACATGGCAGCTAACAACTGTTTATAATTCCAGTTCCAGGGGATCCAATGCCGTAGAGGTGGTGGCTTCCAGGTCAGATCCAGCTCCATTGATCAAGATCCAGTCTCCGAAGTATGTCCTGTCTTCAGCAATAAGGGTCTTACCTTCAGGTTCTGGGAGGCAACCAAGAGCTGTGGCAATTTTGGATGTCTCTTTGGCGGATGGCTCAAAGGGTTTCTCCCTGTCTGGTACTGTTTCTTGATATGCAGCCTTCATCTTTGCATATGGACTCAGGTAATTTGTCAATAGATTGTTATACTAATACGATTCTCTCTGGTTTTTACCCCAGCGAGGCATTATTTATCTTCCTTCTCACCCTTTTTTAAAAAATTTTATTTATTTTTTTATGTGTACGAATGTACTGTCTGCATGTAGGTTGGTGCACCCGTGTCGTGCAATGCCGCGGAGGTCAGAAGAGGGCTTCGGATTCCCCTGGAACTGGAGTTAAAGACAGTTCTTAGCCGCCATATGGGTGCTGGGGGTCGAACCTGGGTCCTATGCAAGAGCAGTCGGCACTCTTAACCGCTAGGCCATCTCTCCAGGCCCCTTCTCACCCTTTAAGTGTCCAGCCCTCCTCTATGTCTTCTCCATTAAAGTATCCCCATTTCTCCCTGATACTGCCAGTCTCCTATGGACCCACTTCTTTTGGGCTCTTTTTCCCCCTTTATCCCCACATTTCTTTGGACAACCCTTCCTCTCCCTTCCCATTTAGATACCCTGACTTTATCCATTCCTCCCTTAGTGTCACCTGTCACCTCCTGTCTCAGGGTTCCTCTTTCCCTTTTCCTTCCTGGTTCCTTTTCATTTACCTAGTTCCTGCAGTTATATCTGGATATATACTTACTTATAAGGATTTGGTGCTGGGATCCACAAATGAGGGATGACATACATCATTTGTTTTTCTGATTCTGCATTGCTTCACTTAGCATAACAGTTTCTAGCTCCATCCATTTACCTGCAAAGTTCACGATGTCATCTTTCTTTACCGCTGCATAGAACTCCATTGTGTAGATGTACCACATTTTCTCTATCCTGGGTTGGTTCCAGCTCTTCGCTACAATAAACATGGCTGTGCATGTATCTCTGCAGTAGGAGGAGTCTTGTGGGTATATACCCAGGAGTGATATGGCTGGGTCAGGTGGTAGGCTCATTTTGAGTATTTTAAGGGTTCTCCACACTGCTTTCCATAGTGGTTGTATGAGTTTGCATTCCCACCATCAGATAAGTGTTCCCCTTGCCCCACAACGTCTCCAGCATTTGGTATCATTTGTTTTCTTGATCATAGCCAGTCTTACAGGGGTAAGATGAAATCTTAATGTGGTTTTGATTTGCATTTTCTTAATTACTAAAGGTGATGCACACTTTTTTAAGATTTTTTTTAGCCATCTTTACTTCTTCACTTGAGAACTCTCTGTTCAGATCTTTAGCTGATCTTTTAATTCGTCATTTGTTTTCTTGGTCCTTTGTTGAGTACTTTTGTATACCCTGGATGTTAAACCTCTGTCAGATGTGTCACTGGTGAAGATTTCCTCCCACTCTGTGGGTTTTTCTCCTCACTTCTTTGATTGTTTCTTTTGCTGTACAGAAGCTTTTTAGTTTAATGAGGTCCTACTATTTGATTGTTGACCTTATTTCCTGCGCAACTACTGTCTAATTTAGAAAGTCTTTTCCTACACCTATATCTTGTAGGTGACTGCCAATGTTTTCTTCTAACATTTTCAGAGTTTCAGGTTTCACATTGAGCTCTTTGATCCATTTAGAGTTGACTTTTGTACAAGGTAAAAGGTCGAGGTTTAGTTTCATTCTTTTATAGATAGTGATCCAGTTTTGCCAGCACCATTTACTGAAGATACTGCCTTTCCTCCATTGAGTGTTCTTGGCCCCTTAGTCAAATGTCGGGTGGCTGAAATTGCATGTATTCAAGTTTAGGTCTTCAATTTTGTTCCATTGATCGATAGGTCTATTTTTGTGCCAGTACCATGGTGCTTTTATGATTAGAGCCCTGTAACATAGTTTGAAATCTGGCAGTATTCTCTGAAGAACAATGTCCTCTTTTGGCCTCTGCTAGCCAGTATTGCATGCAAGGATGCACTTAACATGCATGTAGGCAAAATGCATGCATAAAATAAAAATAAGTAAAAATTTAAATTAAAACCCATCGATCTAATAGTTTAAGTAAATTTTAGCCATTTCTGATTTTTGTTATAGTTATTAGGGAAATATTCACTCACTGTGCATTCCATTAAACAAAATATCATATTTGTTGACATCCCAACATATTTTAACTGAAATTCTAAATATTGGAAGCTCTCCAACTTATTGTAACAGATTTATATTTTCCAAAATTCAGATTTTTGACTGAAAGCTCAGATTCTATCTTTAACAAATGTTGAATGTAACGTTTTTGTTTTGAGAACATGTGTGCTGTATACCTGTCTGAATAACTATTATTTCTTCCAGCTGCTCTTTTACATAGAAATGGTGTTCCACCAAAACCAGTAGCTATATTAGTTATACAATCCCATACATTTGTCCTTCCAAAGACCATTGCACTGTGTCAAATGGCTTCATATTCTTTCCTCTTTTCATTATACTATTTATTAAAAATCGAGCCCAGGTCCTCTGCAGGAGCAGTCAGCATCATCTCTCCAGCCCCTCTCTGGGTATTTAAAAAAAATTTTTTTTGCTGGGCATGGTGGTGCATGCCTTTAATCCTAGCACTTGGGAGGCAGAGTCAGGGGAATCTTTGTGAGTTCAAGGCCAGCCTGGTCTACAGAGTGAGTTCCAGGACATCTGGGGCTACAGGGAGACAAAGACCCCCCCAAAAAAAATTTTCCCCCAGACAAGGGTCTTACTGTACAGCCTAGGCTGCTCTTGAACTCTTCCTGCCTCTAGTTCGCAAGTGCTATGATTACAGATACATGCTGCCATAAATAAATAAATAAATAAATAAATAAATAAATAAATAAATTCAGCATTAAGATGACCATTTATAAATTTTACCTCCTTATTAAAGACATATAAAGTTGGCATTTTTTGACTCATATATAAAAACTGAATGACTTTTGAGAGGTCTGATGCCAGCACCTTAATTCATGGCAAGGTGACAGTCACCCTCCCTACTGTGCACTCCACAGTTGACACTTTATTGTAACTTTGAAAATAGGTTTAATCTTGAGGCTGTGAATCTAATATCCTAAAACTTCTTTTCCAAGGCAATGTCTTCTCTCATGGACATGCAATCTCTGAGGGTGATCTCTGATGCTGTTGAGGAAACAACTGATTTACAACAGACAGAAAGGAGAAGACCAAGAAGACAGGCGTGTGTGCCTGTGCCTGGCTGATGGGTTCGTGAGGCCCTATCAAAAGAATGAAAGCTGATGTTCATGAATACATGAGATTTGGTAAGGGAAGACAACACATCCAGTCTCCAATCCCTATGCTTTTTTTACATTTAGTGAGAAATAGGGCCCATAGCAATGCACCTGCTTTTAGCCATTCATTTGTCTTTGTGGTTCAAGCTGAACAAAGGACACCAGTCGAATCCCAGCCTTCCCCACCTGCAGACCAGCCTCCAGCAGTCATGCCAAGCACAGCAGTAGGAAAGGAGATGCACACAGGCTGGTGAGAGCTTTTTAATACCTTCATGTTACTTTCCCTTAAGTCAAAGTGCTGTTTAGGACATTCTGACTGACTCCTAGAGTCATCGACATTTCTTTCCTTTATGAATGGATACTCAGTGTTCAGGTTCAGGTTGCACAGTTCCTTCATTCCATCAATATATATGCTGTATCTCACATTTATCCTCACCACTGTTCTCTTCACATTGCCCATTCAACTTCACAATTATTAGCTGTTTGGTAATAAGGTATAAATCACTTTTTATGGCTCCTTCACCATATTTCTGCTAACAGTTACCTTACCACATTAACATTACATTACACACCCAAAGGGAGAAGTATGACCCCCCCCCACAATTACTAACAGATTTATTACAGGGCCAGACTACTAGGCCCTCAAGTCTGTTCATCTTGTGAGACCAGGAGCTTAATACATTCTGTTCTTCCAAACCAGGAACTTTTTAGAAAGATGTCAGAATGTAATCAGTGAACTTACAGCCTGCCCATTCAGCTAGTGTAACTAGCCAGCTTGCCCTGGGAATCCCACCCTCCCCATCCCGTCTCTGCCTTCCAAGAATCTGGGTTTCCAGGTGGCAATCACACCTATTCAGCTTCCAAGGTATTTGGGGGGATCCAAAATCCAGTCCCCACACTTGTAAGCTCTCTATATAATTATTTTAAAAACTATTTTATTACTTTTATTTTATGTGCATGAGTGTATTGTCTGCAAGTATTTAAGTGTATTTATGTCATGAAATTCCCAAGAAGGTCAGAAGTGGGCATTGGATCCCCTGGAAGGGAAGCTACAGATAGTTGGTAGCTGCCATGTGGGCACTGGGAATTGAACCTAGGTCCTCTGCAAGAGCGGCCAGTGCTCTTAACCATGGAGCCATTTCTCCAGCCCCCCACAATGTAATTCTTTAGTGAAATTTGAATTACAATGTTTATGTAGGCTTTAAACAACTGCACCATAGATCATAGGAACATGAGTTAATGATAAACTAATCTGTTTAATGATGACTTGTGGATGATGCTCATTTTATTAGACATGTGACTTATTTTCTGTTTCATAAAGTATTATTCAATAAGCACCTTCAATCACCATTTTTCCACATACACAAGTATTTTCTTAAGATGGGTGATTTTTAAAGGTAGAATTACTAAGGTAAAGTATATGATATTTTTTTAAAGCTCTTGCTAAATATTAACAAATTAATTTCCTGATGGATAATCCCAGCTTATGGTCACTGAGAGGTCATGAGAGTCCTGGACAGCATTCATTGTTTTTCTTCCTTCTCTAATAGGTAAAAATATTATCATTTTGAGTTTATTAGAATAGGTAGAATTGCTATTCACTGAATATTTTCTGTAGTTTTATCAGTCTTTCGTTTTTGAGTATTTTCTTCATGCCCATTATCTATTTTTATATTGGGACATTAATACTTGAATGAGTTGTGCAGTATTTTCAATTTGTCATATTATATTTATTTGTTTAGTGTGTATGTGTGTCAGGTGGGGTGGATGGGTGTGTGTGCCATGGTTCATGTGTGGAGGGATTGGTTCTTTCCTTCTACCTTGTAAATTGTGGGGATCAAGCTCAGGTCTTTGAGCTTGCCTGCAAGTGTTTACCCACTGAACAACCTTGCCAGCCAAGGTTTTGGTAAATATATTACTTTTCCATTCATTATCATTTTCCATGTGGGTTGCCATTTTTTATAAAATTTAGTTTTAATTAGACTTATTTGGAGATTTGAAAGTGTAATATTTTATTCCTTTGCCATTTTACAATGAAAGACTGCCCGTATTAGTCTTCTTTTGTTAAGTAAAATTTGTATTTTTATAAATTGAATTTTACATTTTCACTCAGAATTGGGCATAGTATCCAATATAAGATTTAACTTGACTTTTCCAAATAATTATATTCCCTTCAATAATGCAATCATTTATTATTTTTTTTCCTCTTTATATTGTGGTTTTGCTGTTTAAAAATGAATGTGTGATTGTTATAAACCCTCTTATTCAAATCTATTGATATTCTAGTTAATTGCTATATTAGGAAAAATTAATTGAAGTATGATGGGAAATGAATATTTTTTTTCATGAATCTGTCTTTCAGTGTGGCCCGAGTGCCGCTGAGCATGTCTTGTCCACTGGAAGTCCCAGTCTTCTTGTGAGAACTACACCCATATTGCATCATTTATGCTTCCTTGATTTAATTACTTCACTGTGGAGCGAGAACTTAAAAACATGAGTCAATGTCAGAAGCTTTGTGTATTTTATATAATTCTTTTTCTCACTAACTTGATTTCGCCTAGAGTTTTTATTTATTTTTTTAAATTTTATTTATTTTTTTATGTGTATGAATGTACTGTCTGCATGTAGGTTTGTGCACCCATGTCGTGCAATGCCACGGAGGTCAGAAGGGGGTGTCAGATTCCCCTGGAACTGGAGTTAAAGACGGTTCTCAGCCACCATGTGGGTGCTGGGGATCAAATCTGGGTTCCTTGCAAGAGCAGTCAGTGCTCTTAACCGCTGAGCCATCTCTCCAGCCCCTCGCCTAGACTTTTTAAAGTCTTAATTTTCATCATTAATAGCTCTCCTCACTGCACATGTTCAACATAATAATAAAAACATTTTAAACAAAATTTAACTTCATAAAGAGATATAGCACATATCTCCAGAGAGTCTGCCTTCTTGGCTGGGCTAACCCATTCCTGCAAATAGCAGGATAATGGATCTATGGGTTGATGGGTGTCTAAAGAGTGGGTGTGTTAGTTGACAGTGCCAAGGTGGATGGGGAAAATTTCACAGGGTTCCACCTCAAGATGGAGAGCTAGAGCTAAGCAATGGAAGCTGAGGGAGAGAGTCAGTTTTCCTCAGGGATGTTATCTAACTCCAAGTAGACAGCCCTAAACATAGGTACATAGGAGAAATACCACCAAATGGACTCAGTGCATTGTATATTTTATGTATCTATATAAACATTTTATGTATATGTAATGATAATCAAAGAAGAGGATACAAAATTGAGAGGGAATGTGAGGAGTTGGAGGGGGACTGGAGAGGACACAATAATACTAATACGATACCCATGTGTGAAATTCCCCCACATTAAAAGTGGGTGTGCTATTGAAACCAGTTTGGCAATGTCTCTGCACATTTCCTATCTCCTATTAGGGACCATCTGAGACTCTGCCAGCGAGAAGCCTGTTACCACCAGCTGTCCCTTAACTTTGAACTAGATTTGTAAGCCAAAATAAACCTCTGCATAAATTACCCAGTGTGTGGTATTGTCTTAGTAACAGAGAGTTAAATGAGATGGCAACAGAACACACACACACACACACACACACACACACACGAACACACACAGTACATGCATGCACTCCTGTGTGCTTATGCCCCCACATTCATATTCACCTTTATTCACTCTGCTCCTTGAGTGTTCTGGGTTTTGGGCACAGATGATTCTGCTTTATCAAAGGAATGGAAAATGTTGGGTTGCACAAAATAGTTTAACAGAACTCTTCGCAATATGTGCATACATGTTTGTAAATATGTTTTTGTATTGATACGGCCTGTTTAGGGCTAGTGCTTCTTTTCTAAATATTTTTTCAGTTTCCATATTGGTAGGTAGGGCTTTAATTTTATCATTGTAATATATTTGACAGCGTTTATAGCAGTAACTGTCATATTATCATCTCCTAATTTCGGTGAACTTCACCTATAAAACATATAGATGAATTTGAGTACTTTAGGCTTTTAAATAATTTAATAAACTTTCGAGAAAAATTGTAAGATGGTGTCTGCCACTGCCTAAGCCACTGCAGTACCAGGAAAGGCTGGTTTCCAGGTGTGTGGTACCAGGTACCTTTGGCTTTCCTGTTCTGGGCAGGCACATGCTTCTGCAAGCTCAACCTGTGTAGACTGCCCTTCGGACCTGAGGATGCTGGCAACAACCAGGTCCTACAGCAGCATCTCTGGAGGTGTTGTTCTTTTTTTTTTTTTTTAATTTTTATTTATTTTTCTTTGTGTATGAGTGTACTGTCTGCATGTAGGTCTGTGCACCCGTGTCGTGCAATGCCGCGGAGGTCAGAAGAGGGCATCGGATTCCCCTGGAACTGGAGTTCTCCTGGAATTGGAGCTTCAGACGGTTCTCAGCCGCCATGTGGGTGCTGGGGATTGAACCCGGGTCCTCTGTAAGAGCGGTCGGCGCTCTTAACCGCTAGGCCATCTCTCCAGCCCGGTGTTGTTCTTTTATTGCATTATTATTATTAAACTTTTTCCATAGGTCATACATCATTTCTCAACCGAATCTAGAGTCACTTCCCTTTCCATGGCCCCCCCCAGCCCCCCCGAGTCCCTGCACTTTGCCATACATGTCCTGCATCTTTTTCCGAGTCTTTCCAGAGTTTTTTTTCAGCTTTTATTGTTCTCTCTAACTTGTATTGCTACATTATATATGCATACATATATACACATATCACTTGAATTGGAGGATTTTTTTTCTTCCTTAAAAGATGTCATGTTTTCCTTAAGGAAGTGCTCAAAGGTTCCTCCTTGCCAGGACCGGCAGGTTGGCCCAGAGTGCTCTGTGAGGTATTCTTATAGGTGGGACAGGATGTCTTCAGCATTCCCTGGTCCTCATTGTCCTCTGCCTGTACCAGATGCTGCTGAAGTTATCATCAAAAGCATCCCAGGACACAGTAGAGTCAGGCCCTCTTCCCACTGAACTCAACCAGTGGACTCCATGGTAATAATACCCTTAAGTCTAACGTGTCTGGGATATTTTCCTTGCAGTCACATTGTTAAACACTAAAATGTGATCATAACTCTAATAGCACAGCTCTATACTAAATTTGAAATTGAAAAGGTAAAGATTGGGTGAAAAGGGGTGTTGGACTGATTCAACATTCTCAACCTTGTTAATAACTTGGGGAAATCAATGTTTGTCTCTTGATTTCCAGCTTCCCTGGGTGTAAAACAAAGGAATAGAGTTAGTTGAAGTTACTTTTGGATTTTAGTATTTGCTGCAACAGAAATCTTAGGTGGCAAAAATATAAGTTTAGTTACATTGCTTTTGTTCTGCAAATTAATCCTATTTTTATTTTGTGTGCTCAGAACACTGGTAGACAAAGATTCATCTGTGGTTTCCTCATCCCTTTTTTCTGGGTCTGTGATTATATTTCAGAGATATTGGGTCAGTGGCAGGAGGGATACCTTTAGGACTTTGTTCAAATTAGAAAAAAAAATTGTTCCTTCTGGAAAGACGGCTGTTATTTTCAAGCATTCTTTCCTTCTACTGATGTCAACTTAAGCCAAAGCACAGCATGAATGGGTCAGGGGCTTAGTTCTATCTCCTTCTGACCTTTAACCTAGATGCTGTGGGTATCACACAGCAAGCACTGATCAGCACCCTTCCCCGTGGCTTCCTGGACCTGTCCTGGAACCCACTGGCGGCACAGCTCGTGACAAATACTAGGTCTTTCCCTAGCGGAGTCTGTGGCAGGCGACCGGAGCAGAGACAGGGCGGCCTGCTGTAGGCCCTTGACGGAAGAAACAAGGTTCCTGGACCATGTTTCCTAGATCTCCGTGGTACAGCTTTCCACTGTTCTGAGTTTGAGTGCAGAAAACACCAGTCAAGGAAAGACATCTTCTTTGCAATCTTACCATCGTTTACTCCAAGCCTATGTCTGGAAAGATGGTACAGATTTCCTATCTTCTGTCCCACCAAGTTGTCCGCTGTTCTCATAATGTCTAACTCATGACATCCAGTGGGTGGGCTATGGGATGAGGTGCAGATAGGGAAGGAGTCTAAATATGATTAAGATCTATTGTATGAAGTGCACAAAAATTCAATAAAAATGTACATAAACAGCAGTATAGTGACCTTTCCCAATCTATGCTTGCTGAATTTAGTTAGATTCCAATGATGATTGCATGGACATCTCATTTTATACACCCACTTTATATTCAGTGTCCAGTGTTCAGTTCTGAAAGAAGGCAGAATATGGCTCTGTGTGCCAATCAGTGATCAATTTCAACCACATGGAGTTGACATTGTTATATGTTAGCTATTTTAAATGATACGACCCTAAATAGAATTAAGAAGACAACACAACAATGATGCTTGAACTGTGAATTTGCAATTCCAGTGCTCAGAAGAGTCTCCATAGCAAAGGAGTGTTTGGTCTACCATCAGGGAGAATTCAGTCAACCCAGGTGTTGTATTAGCTAGGTCTCAGTTACTTTTCCTATTGTTCAGATAAAATGCCCTGACAAAAGCAATTTAAGGAAGGAAGGGTTTATTTTGGGTTACAGTTCCAGGGATAAGTCCATTCTAAGTGACAGGAGCTTGAGGTCGCTGATCAGGTTGCATATGCAATCAGGAAGAAGATGAATACCTGTGCTCATTATGTAGTCCAGGATTCCAGTCTACGGATGGTCCCACCCACAGTGGGTGGGGCTTCCTGCCTCAATTAACTTAATCAAGATGACACTCCACAGGTGTGTCCAGACGTCTGTCGCCCAGGTGCCTGAGGATTTTGTCAGACTGACACTTGCAGAACTGCACAAGGCTGCTGAACTCATTCATGAACATTTTCCAATAGAGTGTGAAATCAGTATTTTAGTTCTATTCATTCTGGGTGATTGTTTATTCACCAAGGACAAGACAATTCACTTTTGGAATGGTACTTTCCTGGGATTTAGATGCTACTATTCACAGGGCAGGTCCTAACAGCCTGGGGTAGCAGTGGGTACTGAGACTTCCTAACTGTGGGAAGATTTGCCAAAGTTTCAGCTTTGATACAACCTTTGTGGATCCTTCAATAGCTCATACTCTAATATGTGTCTATTTAGGTCAGGAAGAGCAAAGACTCCTGAAACTCAGAGTATATCTAACACTTTCCATGAATCTGCTCTGTCTTTACACCAACAGCTGAGGAATAACGTTCAAGGGGATTGCAAGTGGCTTTAATTTTTATTGCATGTTAGAAAAGGATCTAAAGGTTTAATTGGAGTTAGCCTACACAGGGGATTATTTATGCTCATCCCAGAAGCCATAGAGGAGTTCACAGCTGGGAAAGTCTGTGGATGACTTCAGCAGCCTGCACGGCACCTTCAGGCAGTATGAGAGCTAGCCAGCTGGGAGGGAGCTCCTGGTCCGTACCAACTACATTTCTCCATGTCCTATGACCTGTGTATGTGATGTCTTCAGCAGTAGGGCTTTACCATCAAGTTCCGGTGGGTATCCATCAGTAGTGGCAATAGTCTGTACTGTTTGGGGGACTTTTGGGACATTTATGAGCAGCAACTAGAGGGAAGGTATTCCATACCTGGAACTGAGCTTTTTATTTAATAGCCAGCCATTGGCTTTGAGATGGGCCTAATCCTATGCGTAGGCTGTCTATGATTAATATGAATATATATGAATAGATGTATAGTTAGTTATACTCATCATATATGTGTATAAATACTCATCAGATAGTACATTTCTATATGGCCTTTTCAAACATCCTTAGTGTTAGTTGTCCCTTCCAGAGTCCTCTCTTCTGCCCTATCCTCCCAGCCCTCTCCCCACTCACACCTTCCTCTCCATTATTCTTCCTTTCCCCTTCATATTTCCTGTATTCTGTCCCTCCTCCTTTCAGACATTTCTTCCTCTCCCACCAATGCTGCTGCTCCAAATTCCTGGGTTCTCTAGGTCCTCCAAATCAAACGCACAGTTCTAAAGATTCTACTCTAAGATCCACATAGCAATATGGAAAAAAAAAAAACATTAACAAAGCATTTAGCTCCCTTCAAATAAACTAAAACAAGTGGTTTCTTTTATTTTTTTGCTTTTTTTTTTTTAGGTTTGTGTAGAACTGCAGGGAAAGAAAGAGAAAGAACAGAGATGCGGTAAATTACTCCTCGAGAAAACTTTCTTCTCTCTCTCTCTCTCTCTCTCTCTCTCTCTCTCTTTCTCTAATGGGCTTCCCTTTCTCTGGGGAGAGTCTAATGTTAATTGCCATGGTTATCCAGCAGTGCGATAAGTCTAACTCATAAACTTTAAGGAGTTTTTTTTTTTTAATTTTTTTTTAATTAATTTTATTTATTTCTGTATGTGTATGAATGTACTGTCTGCATGCAAGTCTGTGCACCCGTGTCGTGCAACGCCGCGGAGTTCAGAAGAGGGTCTCAGATTCCCCTGGAACTGGAGTTCTCCTGGAATTGGAGTTACAGACGGTTCTCAGCTGCCATGTGGGTGCTGGGGATCGAACCCGGGTCCTCTGTAAGAGCGGTCGGCGCTCTTAACCGCTAGGCCATCTCTCCAGCCCCCGAGGAGTTTTATAAGTCAGTTAGTCAACTCAGCTATCGTTAAAATTAAATTATGCAAATTTATAATTAAATAAATTGTATTAGAAACAAAGGTAATAAATACTCAAAGCATAGCACTGCCCAATTATTTTATTAGACATTGCTATTTAGTCCATAGCAATGATGAACTTTCTAGAGCTGAGCTTCTGTGCATCTCTACTCGAGAGGACACATTGGCAACTTAAACTCGGCTCCAGAGGAGCATCTAAACCCACAGAATTAGCAGAGCTCAACAATCATCTTTCCTCCGCATCCTTAGCCCAACCCTTGCTGTTAAGCACCTCTTGAGACATCAGTGATAACAGACATAATAACAGAACCCAAGCCAGGTATGGGGAAACCGGCTACACCTTTGTCAGACAAGGCAGAAAAGCAGCATGCTCTCACACCACATCAATGCTTAGAGACAGGTGTTCCCCAAGCCACAGCCCTCAGATTGGACAGTGGAAGTAGGCCACATTGTGCAGAGCGTTTGAGGGAAAACTCTTCCAATGGTGGGAGGAAAAAGGCTTTCCAGAAGGAATTAGCAGATGAGGGAACTGGTAGACAGTAGACAGAAAAGGGAAGGGTGGTAGCTGCCAACACCTGCCATGCCACAGCTAGCCCTGAGACCTGTAAATTATTTAACTTTGTGTATGGGAGTTCAACTACGTTATTTCTCTGCTATTAAATTCCTTCAGGCTTGGCCCTGGTTTTGCCCAAGTGCAGAAGAACAGGTTAAGTGCCATCTGTGTGACCTCCTAGCCTCCTCAGAATTTGAATTATAGCTGGTTTTCTACAAAGTGCATTCACACATATAATGGAAAGTATTTTTTCATACTAAGTAAAGAAAATATGAGATATAATTTATAGCAGTGGCTTCTGAATGCTTAATCAGGATCCAATCTCAGGAGTACCTGTTCAACATGCTCTAGCATGTGTTTGTATACGTGTAAAGATGCGCTTACATTTGCATGAACATGATTCACTCGCACTGTGCAGTCCACGTGGACCTTTCCTATTCAGACCTCTTAAAGTGTATGTAAAATTGCTGTCCAAGGCTCCCTGAGTTGATTTCATAACTCACCAAAGAGTCTGAACCAGAAAACAAAAATATTCTTCAGGTGAGATGTGATGCTATCATTCATATCTTTTATTCAGATATATACCGTATTAATCTGAATAGTATACAGCAGTTCACAGATGAAATTAAAATTACTTTTGAATTACTAAGCAAAAAGCACTGATACTGTTTATTGTGGTTGTAGAAAGCATCACCGATTAGCTAGGCATTCTCCATCTGAGCCACTGTCTTAAGTTTTGATGAGAAGCTACTCTGCTCAGGGACATTCCAATTCTAGCAAACTGTCGGTAGCCTCAGGCTGTGCCTTATTGTATATAAATGTATGTTTTGTCTTAAGTTCTTGAGTCTTCAAAGTTCTCCCATTGATATCCTAATCCCCAAAATGGTGGTGTCTGAGGGTGAGGCCTTTGAAAGGTAATCCAATTTAGATCAGGTTATAAGGTAGCACCCCAAAGATGGTGTGACATTTCTTTTTTATAAATATTTTATTTATTATTTTTTTATTTTATGTTTAGAACTGTATTGCTGCAGGCGTGTAAGTGCATCTGTGTCAGGTAATGCCTTTGGAATCAGAAGAAGGCATTGGATTTTCCTGGAACTGGAGTTACAGATGGCTGTTAGCTGCCATATGGGTGCTGGGAATCAAACCTGGTCCTCTGCAAGAGCAGCCAGTGCTCTTAACCAAGGAGCCATCTCTCCAGCTCCTCATGTGACATTTCTTATAGCAATAGAGAGACCTGAGAAGCAGTCCCCTCTGTCATGCAAGGACACAGGGAAACCTTCACCACGAAAGTGAGTGATCCAGCATCTTAATCCCATTGTCCTCTCTCTTGTTTAAAGGACCAAGTTCATAGATTATTATAGGAACATGAGCTAACTAAAGCAGCCTGTAATATACCCGATTCGGTAATAAATGTCAGCAGCATTTCTCTGCCAGGAGGATGTCCAAAGGTGACCAACAGCTTTCTTCATCACGGTCTCATTTACAGCTAAAAATGTACACATGAACTCAAACAAAAATGACTCTGGAAACAGAACCAGAGTGCACAGGATCTGCCCAGAGGCCAGTCCTTGCATTCAGATGTCAATGTGACACACTAGTGGGTTCTTGTGCTGAGGAACCTGCGTTAGCAAAATAGAGCAGAACTCAGGACACATTTTAGATTTATGGAGTTGCAGAGTGAAAGGAAAAATTAGTTTCTTCATTAGGTTTAAGCCACATAAATATAACAGAATCACATTATTTCAAACAGTATTTATATAATTAAGCATAAGGTTGGTTATAAATTTTGAATATATCCTTTTTCCTTTTTCTTTTTTTTCTTTTCTGGTTTTTTTTTTTTTTTTTTTTTTTTTTTTTTTTTTTTTTTTTGGGGTCCTGTTTCGGAGACAGGGTCTCCCTGTAGTCCCAGCTGTCCTGGAACTTACTCTGTAGACCAGGCTGGCCTTGAACTCACAAAGATCTGCCTGCCTCTGCCTCCCAAGTGCTAAGATTAAAGGCGTGTGCCACCAGGCCCAGCTACCTTTTTCCTTTCTCTTAATTTTTTTTTTTTCCTTTTACAGCACTGGAGAATCATTCTAGGGTCTTGAACATACTGGGTAAGTACTATACCACTGCCCTGCATTTCAGGTGGGTCTTTACTTTGTGCTTTGAAATAGTCTCATGCAGTTGTAAAGATTGGCCTCACTCTCCAGTCCAGACAAGGCCTGTACTTGCACTATTCCTGCCTCAGTCTACGCACTGGCAATGTGCTTGAAGACAATACACTGTAATAATGGCCCTAATGCATCTTTTTACTTCCTGCATCTTCCTTCCTGTACTTCTCCTTCTTCCTTCCCCAGGTACCTACTCACTTCCTGCATGGTCATGAAACCCTCAGTGCTCAGAACCACGTTCCATACAGAAAGATGTCAGAGGTTCTGACACATGATTGGTGATCTTAGAGTAGAGCTTTAGCTTCCTTTGTCAAAGGGAAACAAGATGATTCTGTCATCAGCTGCTTCCCATGGGAAGAGGGAGTCCAGAAGATCCTTGTTCCCTTTGAAGCTCATGTTGGAAAAACTATTGTTGGGAGGCAAAAAATGACATCTTGGCTACAATGATCGCTACGCCAAAGGTTTTGTGGCACCATTCTAAGGAAACAAAAGCGTTTTTGATTAATTGTGTTCTATTCAGTCATCAGGAATTTAAGAAGTACTTCGGTGGCTAGAAAGTGGGCCGGAACTTTAGGCAACAAACGTTTGGACGAACTCTAACATTCTGAATTTTCCTGTGCTTAATATGTTAGTTGCATTGCTACATTGATATGTAATGTCACAGATGGTAATATTAGTCATGAAAGAACAAAGAAGCCAAGTTCATAGCCAAATGAAAGTTAAAAGGAGAGGACCAAAAGTGAACTTACCCCACAGACAGGTTTTTCTTATTGAAAACATCTTAAACACCATGGAACACCTTCCCAAGATCCATGTGTTGGCAAGAGCAGATGGGAAACACTGTAAATCTAAAACCTGGCGGCCTTCCCGCTGGAGAACTGAAGTAAGGAGTGTGATGAAATCAAATTCAGCACTGAATGGACGATCCTAATTTAACAGTGGGCAGCCTTCCCACAAATTCTCATGCAAACCAGTGGTGGCTTCCTCTTTTTTTAATTAACTGCTCAGCCTTTTCCAACCAGAAGATTTAAATGTTTACTTCTGTTTTCTTTGCGTCATTTGCATTTCTTTCCATCCTAAAAAGAAAATTAACCCCTTAAACCTAAAAGGGCTTCCTACTGACTAAACAAACCTATGTGGTGGTGGGAAGGTAGAAGGTGAACCATTAAGCTCTGCAAAGCACGAGCATTGAAAATATTCAGTACAAGCTATTGTGCCGAGCTAATCGCATGGCCAGTGTTTTGAATGGTAGAAACAGCAGTTAACCCATCTGCTGTGCATTCTTTGAGAAGTCAAGAAGTGCAGAGCAAGATCTGGAGTCAAATAATGCTGCTTTGACCCAGAAATTCTTTAGATTTTTAGAAGAACAGATTAGGTGTTAAAACACCGTAGAGCAAAGTAAAAAGGTAAAGTCCTTTTCTGCTGGAAAAACTGCAGAGAATTCTTCTCCCCCTCAACTTTCAGAGGTAATGTAGGAGGGGAAAAGAAAAGAGGAGTATTTCACCTACTCAGTGTTTCTATTGTTGATTCATTTTGACAGGTGCATTTGACTCCTCTTAGGCACCTGGGCTGTGACTAGGGGTGGATGCCAGTGCTGACTCTGACTGGAAGAGCTATATTTGGAGGGTGTAGCAACAGAAAAGGAGGGCTGGCTTGGGGACTCTAAATGGTTGTAGTACAGGATAATTAGATGGAATTGTACACGGAAAAAATTTGTTAGAGTTACCAAAAATATTTTCTAACGAGAAGCCTGTTGTGCTGTAAGTAGTCAAAGGGAAGCAATGAATATTTCATCTCTTGAAACACTTAACAGAACAGGGATGCAGGAATAGAAAGTACATCTTAAAGCTTTTTTTTTTTTTTTCCGTTGGATAAAAAGTGGAGATCTGGAGATCAGGCGTCTTCCTGGCCTTTGTTTCTGACTGAACTACTAGGGCAGAGAGAGCGATGCCCAGAGAAGTTATTTCCCTACAGGAAGACTGAGTATCAGCCACATCCAGGAGAAAACAAGACTGAGTGCAATGTGGTGGAGGTAAATCTTGCTCCTATGCCACCATAGTGCAAAGCAAATGTTCTTCACTCCCCTGCTGCTCAGTCTCCTTTAAGAAATCAACCCCTCAGTGTTTCAGCTTTGAAAAGTTCACAGAAGTTGACAGTTCATTGATTTTAACTAGAGATGGTTTATGGGAATAATGGAATAGCACTTTGGACATTTTGGTTTTTTTTGAGAATTAAAGTGATTAATGCTATCTTTGATCAGTAGAGGATGGTTAATGAATTAATGGGAGAGTTACCATTTCAGAGGAAAAGAGGAAGGAAGAAAGGAAAGAAGGAAGGGAGGGCTGGAAAGAAGGAAGAAAGGAAGAGAGAGAGAGAGAGAAAGGAGGATAAAAGGAAAGGAAAGGAAGGGGAGGGGGAAACGCAAATTTGAGATTGGGATTTGCACCATACCGGAACAATTAGTTAATTAAATCAGAAATAAACACCATGCTTTATTTGACTCATTTCTTTTCACCTTTTAACTTTGTAATGGGCAGTTTGGCTTTTATTTCAACCTTCAGTGATGTGGCTACTTGAAGAAACAATTATTCTAATCCACTGGTCCCTAATTCTGACTGACCATGAGAACTGGGGAACCTTTGAAAACTAAACTGCTACATCCCTACCCAAAGCCACTTAATAACCTCAGAAAATGAAGTCAAAGCATCATTTCCCACTCATCTGCTCATTGCAAAACTTCTCATATTATCAGAAGAGTGGAAAGAACAATTGGGTCATTATTCATATGCCCACCATCATGCAGGTACCTTTCGAGATAGGGTCTCCCTGTAGCCCCAGCTGTCCTGGAACTCACTCTGTAGACCAGGCTGGCCTTGAACTCACAAAGATCCGCCTGCCTCTGCCTCCCAAGCCCCATCAATTCTTAACATTCTGCTATATTCAAATTATTTAATTGTACATTTTTGCTAGTTACTTCCCAAATGGAAAAATTTCATCCTCTGGATATATTTAGCAATGTCTGAAGACATTTATGGTTGCTACAATTAGAGGGTAAGGGTCAGTTTATGATGCTGCTATCTACAATGTAAAGGCTGGTGCACTAGTCAGTCCACCATAATGAAGACCTGCTTCAATCACATTGTTAATGATAATGAGACTGGGAAACTCTTAAATTTCCTATTTAATACCGAGCCATTTGAAAGTTACTTAAGGAAAATTTCATAATTGAATACATCTAAAATTAAGGACACGCTCCAAAATTATCACAAGGCAAAAAAGCTGGTCAGAACTCTGGATCAGAGACAGGCCGATATCCAGCCCTCCTGGGTCAGGCTGGGCTGGGCTCTGTTTCCAGAAGCTGTTGTGTCAGAGTCTAGTTCTCTGTTTGCATTTGAATAACTTTTTATTTCCTAACTCTTTGAAAATCTTCGTAATTCCTTCACAACTTCCAAAAACTATTTATTAAGAAAACATTTAGGGCTGGAGAGATGGCTCAGCATTTAAGAGCCCTGGCTGTTCTTGCAGTCAACTGGGGTTCGAATCCCAGAACCCACATAGTGACTAACAACCATCCCTAACTCCAGTTCTGCCTTCTTCTGACCTCCTCAGGCATCGCAGGACATGGGTGCACTTACATATACGCAGGCAATACACACATACACATAAAATAAAAAATGATAAATATTTTTTAAAGAGAACAGTGTAATCATTTTACACTTGAGATTTGATAGTTTCTTCTTTTTTATTGTTTAACATATTTCAATGTCCCTCATTTCCTATTTTTGATGAAGTGGGTGTTGGGTATATAAAAAGGCTTGATTAGACTCAAATAAAACATTCAGGAAGATGTGCACTTTATAGCATGAAGGCAAGAGCTGCCTGAATCTGGGATCTCCCCTCGCTGGACAGCTGAATTTGACCACTTGCTTTATATAGTTGCTACTTTATAATTCAAAGTCCATTCTGGCTGGGAAGACCTCTCTGAAATAACCTTTGTGAGTGTTCCAGACCCCAGAAAATTTCACTGTGATGTTACCACCCACTGTTGTTCCTTACCTTATTCACTGGAGCTTGGAGAAAATCGTTATTTCTTCATTTATTAATGATTTTAAGATGTATAGTATCTATTCATTAGCTAAACATATCGATATCCTTTTTTCCAAGGAAGGAGGGTGGCTATGATTTTTTTTTTTTTCTAAAAAGGCAGGATGGTAGATAAATGTTTAATTCTTGCCTTTAACCTCTAATTTTCAGAATAAAGAGCTGCTTGTTACAGTCCCTTGCACAGTCATTCTGTGTCCCAGATTTTGTCCAAAATAATTATGGAATAGCAGGAAATGTCCTAAATCCAGTATGAACTGCTAGAGGGAAGATAGAAAGGAAGTCACCATGCTGAAGTGGATTTCTTCATAGCATGTAGTATGCTTACAAAGCCTGCTTAACTTTCCCAAATCCATGGGTGGTAAGTCACCTGTGAAAGCCAAGTTCCTTTCAGACAAATGTCCTGAGTTATTTGGAAATTGTCAGTTTCCATGAGGGAATGGGAACATTACTTCAGAAAGCATTAAAGGGCATTTTTCTCTTTGTTTCAAGGCCTCGAGTCTGTAATTTGCCAGAGTCTCACCTCACCAAATTTTCTTTTTTTTTTTTTTAAATTCCTTTTTTTTTTTTTTTGTAATTATTTTTTTTTTTTTTTTTTTTTTTTTTTTTTTTTTTTTTTTTTGCATGTAGGTTTGTGCACCCGGGTCATGCAACGCCGCGGAGGTCAGAAGAGGGCGTCGGATTCCCCTGGAACTGGAGTTCTCCTGGAACTGGAGTTTCAGACGGCTTTAGGCTGCCATGTGGGCGCTGGGGATCGAACCTACGTCCTCTGTAAGAGCAATCGGTGCTCTTAACCGCTAGGCCATCTCTCCAGCCCCCCAATTTTCTTTAGGAAGAGCTGTTTCTAGTTCCCTGATGGTTTTTAATTCACTTGTATGTAGTGCATCAGATTCCTTGCCCAGAAGGGCAACCTGCAGATGAGGAGGGGAAAAGGTTGTTCCTTTCATCCATTGTTTTAGAGCTGCCCATAAAGGCAAGCTCTGTCTTTAGTTTATAATGTGGCAAGTTCGTTTTTTATGATGAATAAGGGGGCACTCAGCACTGACAAGCTGCAGCCCCAACCAGATGCTCCGGAACTTGATGGTGCCCACACGGAGAGGAGCTCGTGTCAGCTGAGTGCACACTCTGGACAGAAGATGCACTTCTTGTCAAGGTCTGGAAATATTAACAGCCTCTGGTGTTTTATTGTTAAGAGAATCCTGCATTGCTCTTAGTTCAAAGCAGGGCAGGAGTGGGTTATCCACAGGGGATGGCTTGGTACTGGTGGAACTTTGGTGAAGAGCAGATTTTGTAGGAAGGAATCTACCATCATCCTGTGGCTCTCTGTCACTTGGGCCCTACCCACTGTGGGTGTGATGATAGAGAGATGCAAGGAAGAAAGAAGGATTCAGAAGAATGTGGGCAGAGAAGTCAGTGGTTCAATCCTTAGGTTTTCACTTTTTACTTTGTTTGGTGTGTTCATGATCTTTAGCCCAGTGAGTCCCCAAGGGACACATTCAGTGATTTTATCTTTTAAAGATGTTCCTAAAGCCCAGCAAGTCTAAAATCTCACACCATGCTTGGGGCCAGCCTTGGCTTGGCCTGCAGGTCGGAATGATGGACTAGTTTGCTGTCGGTGACTGCTGGTATTGCCCTCTGCCTCTTCTCCTCATCCTTGGTTACCGGAGACCAAGGAGAATCAATCCTGGGTGACCCATGCTATTAAATGCAAGCAAACACACACACACACACACACACGCCTTTGAACAATGACTGTGGTTTTTTGAGAAATTCCCTTCACGCTCTGTTATAGGACCCACAGAAGCAGAAATTGTAAACTTGTTTCTGGCTACAGGCGGCACCGAGACCATTCTGGGCTCTTGATTTAGTTGACTGGAAATCCTCCATGATCACTGAGCCATCAGAGACCGGTAATTTAAATATTCATTAATATTAGAAATGTAACAGAAGTCTTCTGGCTAATGGCAGACTTGCAGTATATTTTTATATTTGGTCTGTCTATCATCTATCTATCAATCATCTATCATCTATCTATATCTATCCATCTATCTATCATCTATCATTTTATCTATGTATCATCTCTATCTATCATCTACCTTCTATCATCTATCTATACCTATCTATAATCTATCATCTATCATTATATCTATGTATCATCTATCTATCTACATATCTATCATCTGTCTATCATTTATCATTCTATCTATATATCATATCTATCTATCTATCTATTTATCTATCTGTCATCTATCCATCTGTCCATCTATTGTGTGTGGGAATGGGGTCCATGGTTGCACATACCATGATGTGTATATGGAGGGTCAGAAAACAATTTGCATAAGTGTATACTTTCGTTTCACCATATGGCTTCTGAGATTCATACTCAAGCCATTAGAGTTGGTAACAGTCTCCTATTTCACTGGTCCAGAACTGCAAAAGCCCTTCTATCTCTCATAGAGAATTAATTCTTATTGGAGAAACTTTTTTTTAACGTTGCATTGTTTTATTTCTGAACTGTCTTCTTCTCTTGTTTTGTCTGCTAGAATATCTTCAAACCTCATTGCACTGTACTGACTACTACAGCTTTCTAATTTGTTTTGGTATTAGGTTACAATGGCTTGATCCTTATTTTCAGAATGTTGCATGGCTTTTTCATATCTGATGATGTTATCTCTAATTTTTCATTCGATTACTACATGAGAAGTTTTCAAACCTAGTTGTGGATTCTCGATTTTTTCAATTCTTTTTTTTTATTATTTATTTTGGAGATCTATTAATAGGAATTCATCCATTTTCACAATCAACATCTCAGTACTGAGGGGGTTTTGTTGTTGTTTTGAGACAGGGTCTCCCTTTTAGACCCAGCTGGCCTGGAGCTCTCTCTGTAGACCAGGCTGGCCTTGAACTCACAGAGTTCAAAGCCACCTGCCTCTGGCTCTCCAGTGCTGGGATTAAAGGCGTGCACCACCATGCCTGCCTGGTACTGAGTTTTTAAATCATTTCTTAATAGAGGTTTTATCTTTGACACATTTTTCTTAGTCTGAGGTCTACTTTGAACACTGGGACTCTCTTTTACTTATGCTTCATACTTAAGAGGAACATGTTATCAATAGCATGTACTTTAGAATTTGAAAGTCTTACTTGAAGATAGGTTTTCTATTTGGTGTCTTTAGAATTTCTATCATTGCAGTTGCTTCTACAATCCTTTCGTGGTTTACTTTAAGAAATTTTTATTGAATAATTGTTGATAAGAGAATAATACACATAATACACCTTAATCATATCTAGACCTCCCTGCCCTCTCTATGCTCCACACACACACACACACACACACACACACACACACACGATTTCTTTTTCTTTCTTTTTTTGTGATAAGGTCTCACTATGTAGCCCTGGTTGGCCTGGAACTTGTTACCCAGATCAGGCTGGCCTTGATCTCACAGCCCCTTCCTCCTCAGTGCTTAGATTAAGGCATGTACCACCATACCTGGTGAGATTAACTTATTTCAAAGATACCAAGGAGCTGGGCTGTTAGAATGACTTATTATGTATGTTTCCTGTATTTTATTTATTATTTATTTGTGTGCATGTGCAAGGCATATGTGAAACATTAAAAGTGTGGAGGTCTAATGACCGCTGTCAGCCACTGGTTCTCTTCTTCCAGAATGTGGGTCCTGGGATTCAGCTCATATCTTCAGGTTTGGCAGCATGAACCTTTACCCACGAAGCCACCTCATCGGGCTCATGTTTCCTTTAATTTAAGGAACCATATTTATATTTAATTATATGTATAGAATCCATGTATATATTTATTTACTATGGGACTTATAATATGATTGCTTACATTTGGGCCTATAATATAAAGATGAAAATAGTTACAATCCACAGAATAAAATATCATAAAGAATGTAACAGAAAGCAAAAGAAATGTTGTGCAAATTTTAAGTTGATCACCTTTTCCTGTAAGTTTCACTTGCAGTTGTATAAGAACCATCAAACTAGAGTGAAGATTTTAGACGATTTAATTGTAGATCATTAGGAAGGTTTTTGGAAGAGACTTCCATGTTTTTCTTCAGTCCTATTACTTTTTGTTTAGTTGATAAAATTACTCATCATTTCAAATATTTACTGAGGACATACTGTGTTCCTGGCATTATGCCATAATTTTAGGTCAAAACTCCCCCCAAAAGACAGTTTCTTGAATAATTTTTGTCATATGAGAAAGACTGACATAGAAGCTAGGAAACTTAATTATTAATGAAGGGTCCAGGAAATCAAGAAAGAAACAGTAAGAGGCAAGAAAGAAGGGAAAGAGGAAGGAAAGAGGGAAAGAAAAAAACCCAGAAATGAATCCATCAGTGGTGGAAGCTCAGGCAGAGTAGAGCTACATTCTATTTCTTCATGAAGGCGGCTCGGGGAAGCACAGCTAGGAACAGTCCAGTTAGAGCCCTTCCCAGTAGGAAACTACTGCGTGTGTATGGCCTCCTGGGTGCTCAGAGGGAAGTGCACGCTTGTTTTTGCTATTTTGTTTGTATTTGTTTTGAACAATTTTCTTTTTCATAATTGCTTAGATATAGTCCTAAAATTAAAGGAGATTTATGGAACCCCTAATGAGGGCTATCATTGACATAGAAGATAATGAGGGTGACAGAAGGGCTGTGAGTGGACATCTAGAAGACACAGCTGCCAACAATGGAGAGAGAGGAGGGACCTCAAAGCACAAGGAGAAGAGGAAGAAAAGTGAAGGATACTTAAAGGAGAAATAGGTGAAAGTGAAAAGTATTAAAGAATTCAAGCTATCAGAATTATTATTTATGGTGAAAGGAAGTGAAGTCGTACATAAAAGAAGAAACTATACTTTAAACTCCAAAATACAGGCAAAACCTTTTATTGCTATTGCACCCAAGGAAGTTTAGGGTCAGGTGGTTGTGTGATAGAAATCTTTTGTACATTCTCCTCTCAGGATTATGTATAATATATATATATTATATAGGATAGATATATATATATATATATATATATAATATATATCATCTGATCCCATATCTGTAGAAGGCTTTCAAATATCCCCATGTACAGTGAATAGCCATAAGCACTTCTTGGGTTAAACATTTATAAGACCACCCATTCACACAATTTGTGCTGCTGAAGCTTTCCAGCTAGTCTTAAGTGGGTTACAGACATGAGCCTTTCTGAGCCTGGGTGCACAATGACAATCACTCTGTATCATGGAGACCCTCAAGAAATCCCAGAATTATTTCTCTGTGTTTGAGAAACCAAATGGAGTAGGTCTTTGTGCACTTTTCAAATAGAGCCTACAGAATGTTTGAACATGCTGGGTTTGAACTAACTAGGTATCCAGACACATAAGGGCAGAAAGGCCTGCAGCGTAGTACAGGTTACCATTGTAAGAGAAAAAGCTAGTGTCCGTGGACAATTTTCTCTCCTAGGAGACTGAGGGACATTTTGAAGGCCATCAGGTGGTGATTCGGGGGCTAAAGAACATAGCTTCCCAGGCCTCTTTGAAATACTTGACCATAGTCTCCTCAGATCAGATAGAAATGAAGGCAATGGGGATCTGGTACATACAGAATGGACACCTGGGCCCAGGAGTCTCTGAAACTGTGGGAAAGGTACAATTGACAGAAGTCATTTTCTCTACTTGAGAAAGCAGCATAGGACTTCTCAGTTCAATCTGCACAAGACAGTCAGCTTTCAGATTAGAGTTGATACATTAAATGTGTAACCATTCATCTATATGAAGTGTAACTCAGGCTGTCTATGCAGTGAGGATATCCTAGTGAGTCCTTTTGACTTTGGCTTTGAGAAGTCTTAGAACAACACAAAAACGTCTTGCCTCCGCCTCTCCTTTCGTGCTTCTCCTTCCTTTTCTCTTGTCATCGTTTGGTTCCCCCTTTTCCTGCTTTCTTCTGGATGTGTCTTTCCTGACATCTTTGATCCTTCCTCATGCACTACACAGACCCACACTCATCACCCAATGAGAACAATGCAATTATTTTGTAAGCACATTCAGAAAAGCAAACTGAGAACTCCTTGAACAGACAGGTCCAACCCTTTCTAAATGTATGGAATTGGATTTAGAAGCTAATTATGAATGGACCACAAATACCCTTTGAAGGCACAGATTCCTCTCTGGGGCTGATGGCATTAATGAAGACAGGAATGGAATACAAAGAAGGTGCCATGTTGACCCTCTTCTTGTTTTTAATCACAAAACTTGGGTTTTCACTCTATCATCTAATTGCTCCAGGAAGTCACTCTGGTTGAGTATTGCTCTTGACTCCTGATAGTGTTGGTTTTATATTCATGCCACATTCTCCTCTTGTCCCCTGGACTCTGGGGCTGCCATGCTTTGACTGCATCTAACTGGCCCCAAGTCAACAAAAATGCTATTCTGAAATTATGTAGAGAGAAGAATAGACCTAGGGCTGTTTGGGAGAGTCTATGCCTGGCCTGCTAGGAAAGGGATCCCACTTATCATCTCTTCTGCCTCGAGTGAGCAAGAACTCTCACTGTATTCACTGCTGCTGGCAGTTATCAAAGAAACCAGAGGTGGAAGAAAGCTGGTATTGTGGTCAGCAGAAGAGAGGACCAAAAAGAAATAGATTTCTTAGGCAACTGTTCAACTCACACCCAAACAGGCCCCTGTGCCTACAACTCCCATTATGTGAAATAATAAATATCCTTTTTCAAGACAATTTGAGTTAGAGTCAATTAAATGAAGCTAAAATTATCCTTGTCAATATACTTCTAAATTAGGAAAAGAAAAATCTTCATTAATTTTAAAGATAGTAGTTGGCAAGAAGGAAAGTCAGAACAAGGAATGGGGGACAAATGAGGAATAGACTGAAAAGGTCAAAGAACTTGAGTGCAGTTGAGGCCAAGTCAAGGCTTCTATGTCCATTGTGCCTTTCCCAGTTTCAGAGACACCTGAGCTCTCCGTTCTGTACAAACTGGATCCTCATCCCTTATTTCTATCTGATCTGAGGAGACCATGGTCTAGTGTTTAGAAGAGGCTTGGGAAGCTATCTATGTTCTTTAGCCCCTGAATCACCACCTGATGGCCTTCAAAATGTCCCTCAGTCTCCCAGGAGAGAAAATGGTCCATTAACACCAGCTTTTTCTTTTACAGGGGTAACTTGTAGTCCATTGCAGGCATTTCTGCTAGTGTCTAGATACCCAGTTACTTCAAATCCAGCATGTTCAAACATTCCATGGGCTCTACTTGAAAGTGTGTAAAGACCTACTCCATTTGCTATCATCTTGATTTGAAAACTGTCTCCTCTAGTCTGAATATTTCAGCAGGCTCCTGACACTCCATTTCTACCCTTTGTGTCACACCAAGATCCTCTGCAGATGCAAGTGTCCTTTGGATGCCTAGGTCAGACAGGGCCATGTTTTCTCTGAAGCTGTCCCTGGGTCTCCTTGTCATCAGCTTGCTTTATGTTTCCGTAGCACTTACTGCCATCCAACAGCCTAGATATTCTCCTCACTTAACTTCCTTTATTAAATCTTTTCTTATCAAAAAACAATACCATAAGTTCCAGAATTTATGTGTAGCTATGCCAATAGCACTCAGGAGAGTGCTCAGCAAAAAGCCACTCTTCAGATATTTTTGAACCAGGGAAATAATTTTTTCATTAATTACCCAATTCCTCTGAAGCCTTCCTGCTTCATTCAACCCCTTCCCCCTTGGCTGTTGGAAAGATGGCTTGCTGGTTAGGAGCACTAGCTGCCCTTCCAGAGGACCCGAGTTCATTCCCCCATACATGTGGAGCTAAGCCAACCATCTTACTAATCTATAACTTACTCCAGTTTGTCCAGGGGATCTGACACCCTCTTCTGACCTCTGTAGCATTGCACACACAGGTGCACTTACACACCTGCAGGCAATACAACTCCATTACACATCAGTAATAACAAAACAAAACAAAGAACAACCCACAGTAACCCAAGTGCCCCCCAAAATATTGAAGTTTTTTCAATGGCACATGAACCCCTCTGAGATCCACAGCCCTTGCTCAAAGTTCCCTCCCTCCTACCCTTGTCTCCATGGTCACTCAGCTCTAACACTGGACTAACTCCATACAAGGCTTGGGTATGACAGGCAGCTACTACTACTGACTCTGCAGGGCTGACTCATCTTCCTTTCTTCTTCTGCTGTTGGAAGCTTTAATACAGTTGTCTGCACAGCAATCTCCTTTACTTCCTGGAGGGTTTCCATTCAAATTATTTCACTGAAGCCTTTCTTGATTACCTGGTGCAGAATATGTCCTTCATTCTTTATCTCTCTCCCTCTTGGTGAGCATCATCTCTATAGTACTACCTTGACTTGCCTATTAACCTTGCATAGATTACCTGATTGAAGGGCTTATTACCTATGCCAGCTTGTACCATTGGAAGGAATACACGCCTGAAGGAACTTTGTTCTACTCATTACTGTATTCCATTCTGGCCCATAGTAGTTGTTTAATCAATATTACTGAATGAAAAAATGGATAGATGATGAATCATTAGAAGAATAGATGAATGATTCTGTACGGTCTTTTTAGTTACTAGTTTTTACTGTTCTATTCACTGCAAATGTTCTTTTAAGTTTCACACTTGATTTCTAATTCTTCGTGTTATTTTAATGTAGCATGCAATAAGTATGTATGTAACATTTTTTTACTTTCTGAAAGCCTTTTTTCCTTAGCCCGCATTTGTGAAGGACACATTGATGTTGTCTTGAAATGTTTTAATGGTTTTACTTTTTCCACCTTTAAAACACCTAGAATTGATTGTGGACATGAAAAATATTTTTCTAAAGAACACTTCCTCTGTTTATAATTAAGATCTTTAGCTAATTAATTCAATCCTTTTTTTNTTGTAATATGATTCAGGTTTTGAGAAAGTTGGAGGATAAAATGAATCAATCTGCATTAATAAGTTACCTTTCCATATGCAAATAATATTAAGCAACCAGACAAGGTTCAGGTATACATTTTAACTGAGAGAATCCTAATATATATATATATCATCTGAATCCATTCTGTAGAAGGCTTTCAAATATCCCCATGTACAGTGAATAGCCATAAGCACTTCTTGGGTTAAACATTTATAAGACCACCCATTCACACAATTTGTGCTGCTGAAGCTTTCCAGCTAGTCTTAAGTGGGTTACAGACATGAGCCTTTCTGAGCCTGGGTGCACAATGACAATCACTCTGTATCATGGAGACCCTCAAGAAATCCCAGAATTATTTCTCTGTGTTTGAGAAACCAAATGGAGTAGGTCTTTGTGCACTTTTCAAATAGAGCCTACAGAATGTTTGAACATGCTGGGTTTGAACTAACTAGGTATCCAGACACATAAGGGCAGAAAGGCCTGCAGCGTAGTACAGGTTACCATTGTAAGAGAAAAAGCTAGTGTCCGTGGACAATTTTCTCTCCTAGGAGACTGAGGGACATTTTGAAGGCCATCAGGTGGTGATTCGGGGGCTAAAGAACATAGCTTCCCAGGCCTCTTTGAAATACTTGACCATAGTCTCCTCAGATCAGATAGAAATGAAGGCAATGGGGATCAGGTACATACAGAATGGACACCTGGGCCCAGGAGTCTCTGAAACTGTGGGAAAGGGACAATTGACAGAAGTCATTTTCTCTACTTGAGAAAGCAGCATAGGACTTCTCAGTTCAATCTGCACAAGACAGTCAGCTTTCAGATTAGAGTTGATACATTAAATGTGTAACCATTCATCTATATGAAGTGTAACTCAGGCTGTCTATGCAGTGAGGATATCCTAGTGAGTCCTTTTGACTTTGGCTTTGAGAAGTCTTAGAACAACACAGAAACAGTCTTGCCCTGCCTCCTCCCTTTCTTCTCCTTCCTTTTCTCTTGTCATCGTTTGGTTCCCCCTTTTCCTGCTTTCTTCTGGATGTGTCTTTCCTGACATCTTTGATCCTTCCTCATGCACTACACAGACCCACACTCATCACCCAATGAGAACAATGCAATTATTTTGTAAGCACATTCAGAAAAGCAAACTGAGAACTCCTTGAACAGACAGGTCCAACCCTTTCTAAATGTATGGAATTGGATTTAGAAGCTAATTATGAATGGACCACAAATACCCTTTGAAGGCACAGATTCCTCTCTGGGGCTGATGGCATTAATGAAGACAGGAATGGAATACAAAGAAGGTGCCATGTTGACCCTCTTCTTGTTTTTAATCACAAAACTTGGGTTTTCACTCTATCATCTAATTGCTCCAGGAAGTCACTCTGGTTGAGTATTGCTCTTGACTCCTGATAGTGTTGGTTTTATATTCATGCCACATTCTCCTCTTGTCCCCTGGACTCTGGGGCTGCCATGCTTTGACTGCATCTAACTGGCCCCAAGTCAACAAAAATGCTATTCTGAAATTATGTAGAGAGAAGAATAGACCTAGGGCTGTTTGGGAGAGTCTATGCCTGGCCTGCTAGGAAAGGGATCCCACTTATCATCTCTTCTGCCTCGAGTGAGCAAGAACTCTCACTGTATTCACTGCTGCTGGCAGTTATCAAAGAAACCAGAGGTGGAAGAAAGCTGGTATTGTGGTCAGCAGAAGAGAGGACCAAAAAGAAATAGATTTCTTAGGCAACTGTTCAACTCACACCCAAACAGGCCCCTGTGCCTACAACTCCCATTATGTGAAATAATAAATATCCTTTTTCAAGACAATTTGAGTTAGAGTCAATTAAATGAAGCTAAAATTATCCTTGTCAATATACTTTCTAAATTAAGGAAAGAAAAATCTTCAATGAATTTTAAGATAGTAGTTGGACTAGAAGGAGAAAGTCAGAAAGAAGGAATGGGGGACAAATGAGGAATAGACTGAAAAGGTCAAAGAACTTGAGTGCAGTTGAGGCCAAGTCAAGGCTTCTATGTCCATTGTGCCTTTCCCAGTTTCAGAGACACCTGAGCTCTCCGTTCTGTACAAACTGGATCCTCATCCCTTATTTCTATCTGATCTGAGGAGACCATGGTCTAGTGTTTAGAAGAGGCTTGGGAAGCTATCTATGTTCTTTAGCCCCTGAATCACCACCTGATGGCCTTCAAAATGTCCCTCAGTCTCCCAGGAGAGAAAATGGTCCATTAACACCAGCTTTTTCTTTTACAGGGGTAACTTGTAGTCCATTGCAGGCATTTCTGCTAGTGTCTAGATACCCAGTTACTTCAAATCCAGCATGTTCAAACATTCCATGGGCTCTACTTGAAAGTGTGTAAAGACCTACTCCATTTGCTATCATCTTGATTTGAAAACTGTCTCCTCTAGTCTGAATATTTCAGCAGGCTCCTGACACTCCATTTCTACCCTTTGTGTCACACCAAGATCCTCTGCAGATGCAAGTGTCCTTTGGATGCCTAGGTCAGACAGGGCCATGTTTTCTCTGAAGCTGTCCCTGGGTCTCCTTGTCATCAGCTTGCTTTATGTTTCCGTAGCACTTACTGCCATCCAACAGCCTAGATATTCTCCTCACTTACTTCCTTATTAAATCCTTTTCCTTATCACAAAACAATACCTGAAGTTCAGAATTTATTTGTAGCTATGCCACTAGCACTCAGGAGAGTGCTCAGCAAAAAGCCACTCTTCAGATATTTTTGAACCAGGGAAATAATTTTTTCATTAATTACCCAATTCCTCTGAAGCCTTCCTGCTTCATTCAACCCCTTCCCCCTTGGCTGTTGGAAAGATGGCTTGCTGGTTAGGAGCACTAGCTGCCCTTCCAGAGGACCTGAGTTCAGTTCCCCCATACATGGAGGCTAGCAACCATCTGTAACTATCTATAACTCCAGTTCCAGGGGATCTGACACCCTCTTCTGACCTCTGTGAGCATTGCACACACAGGTGCACTTACACACCTGCAGACAATACACTCATACACATCAAATTAATAACAAAACAAAAACAAAGAACAAAACCCACAGTAAACCCAAGTGCCCCCCAAAATATTGAAGTTTTTTCAATGGCACATGAACCCCTCTGAGATCCACAGCCCTTGCTCAAAGTTCCCTCCCTCCTACCCTTGTCTCCATGGTCACTCAGCTCTAACACTGGACTAACTCCATACAAGGCTTGGGTATGACAGGCAGCTACTACTGCAAGGGCCTGACTCATCTTCCCTTTCTTCTTCTGCTGTTGGAAGCTTTAATACAGTTGTCTGCACAGCAATCTCCTTTACTTCCTGGAGGGTTTCCATTCAAATTATTTCACTGAAGCCTTTCTTGATTACCTGGTGCAGAATATGTCCTTCATTCTTTATCTCTCTCCCTCTTGGTGAGCATCATCTCTATAGTACTACCTTGACTTGCCTATTAACCTTGCATAGATTACCTGATTGAAGGGCTTATTACCTATGCCAGCTTGTACCATTGGAAGGAATACACGCCTGAAGGAACTTTGTTCTACTCATTACTGTATTCCATTCTGGCCCATAGTAGTTGTTTAATCAATATTACTGAATGAAAAAATGGATAGATGATGAATCATTAGAAGAATAGATGAATGATTCTGTACGGTCTTTTTAGTTACTAGTTTTTACTGTTCTATTCACTGCAAATGTTCTTTTAAGTTTCACACTTGATTTCTAATTCTTCGTGTTATTTTTATGTAGCAGCAATTAATTTTATGTATGTAACATTTTTACTTTTCTGAAAAGCCTTTTTCTTAGCCCGCATTTGTGAAGGACACATTGATGTTGTCTTGAAATGTTTTATGGTTTTACTTTTCACCTTTAACACACCTAGAATTGATTGTATGACATTGAAAATATTTTTTCTAAAGAACAGTTCTCTGTTTATAATTAAGATCTTTAGCTAATTAATTCAATACTTATTTTGTCTTGCTATCTTTCTATTTATACATTATTCTGGGTAATTAATTTTTTCCATGTGTTCTTAGGATATTGTTTTAATCATTGTAATTTTATGATGTGTTTTAGCAGACAGAAAGAAAAACACTCCCACTGGACATGGGGACACATTGCTTTAATCCCAACATTTAGGAGACAGAGGCAAGTGTATCTCTGTGAATTCAAAGCTAGCCTGGTCTACATAGTGAGTTACAGGCCACCCAGGGCTACATAGTGAAAAGTGAGACTCTGACTCAAAAACCAACAAACAAATAAGAGAAAAGAAAGGAAGAGATGCTCTCATAATGACTTATTCAAATTTTATTTCCTATTCATTTTAAGATCAATGTTGAAATAATATTATTAAGACTTTGATGTAAATGTGTGGAAAATCTTATTAATCAGAGAAACAAAATAATACAATATTTCAGCATGTACTGTGATGATAACAACAGTGGTCTAACATAAAATAGTCTCCTCCTGAAGATGTAGTATGCTGATTTTTCCAGTGTTCAGTAAATATCGGGAGGCGAGGCCATGGTGCCTTGAGAACCTTCCCCACGCCTTCTTGTGCATTGGTGGGTCCTGCTGGTAGCATTCTTACTGTGAGGCTCTGCTAGCTGTTTCTCTCATTTCTTCTATACTTACTGATGAATTCTTCAGTGAGGAGTTTTACCTTCTCCGTTTACTTATTCAATTATGTCTACAACAGTAGGAATCCATGGGCATCTATCTTACCTTATGGATTGAAATATAACACTTGTTATTTACATCATGATTCTACTTGTCCCATTTTTGATGACTGGAAGGTCGTTTGGGCTAGGTCTTTGAGCCTTTGGATATGCCCTATGATTCTTAAGATCTCCCTGTCCTCTAATACCACAGGGCTCTCAAGGGCCATCTGGTAGTTTTCATGGCCTGGACTGATCATGTCTCCAAAGAAGTGTGAAGGTAATTCTTAATTATTCAAGGTTATTTATATAGTTTGCACAGGGTTGGTTTATTTTTTCTCTACCTGTTATGATTTTATACTATATGCATATGGATTATGTTATTGTTTTTTTTTAATTAATTTTATTTATTTCTGTATGTGTATGAATGTACTGTCTGCATGCAAGTCTGTGCACCCGTGTCATGCAACACCACGGAGGTCAGAAGAGGGTCTCAGATTCCCCTGGAACTGGAGTTCTCCTGGAATTGGAGCTTCAGACGGTTCTCAGCCACCATGTGGGTGCTGGGGATCGAACCCGGGTCCTCTGTAAGAGCGGTCGGCGCTCTTAACCACTAGGCCATCTCTCCAGCCCGGATTATGTTATTGTTTTAAGATAAAATAGTGTAAGAATCAAAGAGAATGACAGGTTTTATATCCTCCTCTCCTTCCTTTCTTCCTTCCTTCCTTCCTTCCTTCCTTCCTTCCTTCCTTCCTTCCTTTCTTCCTTCCTTCCTTCCTTCCTTCTTCCTTCCCTCCCTCCCTCTCTCTCTCTCTCTCTTTCTTTCTCTCTCTCTCTCTCCCTTTCTTTCTTCTTTCTTTCTTTCTTTCTTTCTTTCTTTCTTTCTTTCTTTCTTTCTTTCTTTCTTTCTTTCTTTCTTTCTTGATAGTATCTAATTATGCAACCCAAGCTTGTCTCAGACATGTGATCATGTGATTCTCCTGACTTATCTCCTAAGTGTAGGGATTACAACTGTGTGCTGCCATGCCTGGCTTAGTTGGGATCTTTAACTCTTTTAATGGATAACTTTAGTAAAATCCATTATGAGGCTTAATTTCCAGTAAACAGTAATGCCCATATGAAAAGTCGAACCTGTGTTGTTTACACTGCAGAATTCATTTCAAGGTGCCTACCTTCTCCCTCTCTTTCCCTTACCCATTCTGCCGTTCCGACACTGCTGGAGGCCCCACCAGGAACAGCTGCCACTGAGGTGCTCTGGTGGCCTCACTATGGAGATGCGGTTTATAGCTTAGCCAACTGGGGCTGAGTCAAGCAAAGCTTCCGAGCTTACAGCCTAAATCCAGTAGAAGTAGGAGCAAGCTGTCTTCTTCCAGCTTCCCTTCACATCACTGAAGGAGGCAGATTATGGAAGGCCCTCCATAGGCTGGGCAAAATTAGGCATTGAATTCAACCTGAAATGGACAGAATGCAGGTGCAGTAATAAAAGAAAAATCATTAAAAATAAAGCAAGTTACTTGGGTATATTTTTTCTAAGTAGAAATTTAACTTAGATACAGCCCATAGATTTTTTTTTTGTAAACATTATAACTCTACCATGTATTCCGTGTTGGTGCCTCTCAAGACTTTTAAATACTCTGTTGCATTTGGCACAATGAAATTCTATGTTCTCTATAGCCAAGGCCCATTTGTCTTATCTATTTTAATGTGAAGGAGTACCTTAGGTTCTTACAGAGGTTTCCTAGCATTCATTTGGTTAATGATTGCAATATCATCTCATAATCTCATCTGTCATATGTTCATGCCAAATTCAAACTAGAAGTTTCACCTCAGTGATAAACAAGATTCTAAAATCCTTGCTAGGTATGATGGCATATGCCTTTAATCCCAGCACTCCAGAGCAAGAAGCGTGCAGATCTCTGTGAGATGGAGGCCAGTCTGGTCTACACAGAGAGTTCCTGGTCATCTGTGGCTACAGAGAGAGACCGTGTCTCAGCAAACAAACAAATAAGCATACAAAAAAACCAAACAGAACAAAACTCCTATTTTTTTTAAATTTAAACCACCATCTTGACAAGCTTCTGTTAACTTGCTTTTAGGTCATTGACTTCTAATTTGCTCTCATGTCTTTTTTGTAGAAATAACATTTTATTTTAGATAGACATTTTTTCTACTCAACCATAAACTATAGCAATTTCTTATGAATAGGTGAAAGTATGTAGGCCTAGCAAGGCCCAGAATATGAATATTTTCCTGTGGTAAATGGTATACTACAGAAGAAAATATGTACCTTTTAGAGCACCAATGACTTCTCATTAGAATCTCATAATTATGTGGCCAAATGAATAAAAGGGAAATGCTATCATTCTAAGACTCTACATAGTTAGGTAAATGAGGATACCTCAGTGAGAAGACCCTAAAATAAAATAAAGACATGACTCATGACTTGACTGTCTGCAAATAATTGTTCATGATCCTATCTAAAAACATCTTGCTTACATTTTTACTGTGAAAAGAATAATGATCCCCAAAGAATTTCCTATCCTAACTCCCCAAATATCTGAATTATTGTTATGTTACAAGAGCACAGTCAAGACAAACTAAGATCACATCTGAAAACAAATAATTTATCTGAAGATAAAATACAGAGATATTCCCTAGGTTGTCCAGGGAAGCCCTGTGAAACTGCACAGCCTCTTCACAATAGAAAAGGGACAAGACATGCAGGCAGGTCTAGAATTTACAAACGATATGGACACAGATTTGGCCATGTAGCCTTTGAAGGAATGCTGCCTTACCAACCACTTGACTATAATCCATGTGGCCTGTTTCACTTCTGTTCTTCTGAAATACAAGAGAGTAAATGTATACTGTTTTAAACTGCTGAACTTATGATAATTTGTTGTGACAGAGTTGGGTAATGAATATAATTTTAAATAAATTATTACAATGAAAATAAGTATTTACATAGGTATTGATTGTGAAAGGATTTTAGGAATTAATGAAATGAATGATATTTAAAAATCTGGAAGATTCTGGGAAGAATATGTGTTATTCAGTGAAAGGAAGAATACATGATAAAGTTTAGAGTAGAACTTGTGAAAGTTGAGTGGAAAGTGTTCCTTACTCCATAACATGAAGTTTTGAAAGGAAATATAACTTTAGAAGGTTGGAAAGTTCTCAAAAGATGTAATTATGACTGTATAATCCTATAGATTGAATTGTATGAAGCCACAGAAGGCATGCTTATCAAATATGTAGATGGCATGAAGCCTGGCAAGGGAATGAACACATTGTATGTCAGAACCAGAATTGAAACAACAAAAAAAATCTTGTCAGTCTGTAGCAATGGGATGAATCTCTAAAAAGATAGAAGTTAACAGGGATTAACATAAGATCCTACACTTTGGTCCAAAAACCCAACTGCCCAAATACAGTTGGAAGTGATGTAGCAGAGTGGAATGTAAAAGAACTACTGCTGAGCTTTAATAACCCAAAAAGTAAAAAGGTATGGGAATGAAACAGAAGGAGTGCTAACCGCATCAGAGAAATTTCTCCCAGGGTCTGCTGGCCAGGTCACGAATGGCAATGGACTAGCTTTGGATCTCTTACAGGAAGGGAATCAGTAAACCAAATGTACATAGCAATAATGAAACAGCCAAAGAAAAGACAATTCCAAATTAAATATGGGCAGCTGAATGATATTCTCATCATGTGTTTTGAAGGCTTACAAATCAAGGATGCTAGGGTGGTGGCAACTGGACCTAAATGCTGGAACTAGTACCAGTGGGTAGATATCCAGGAAGACAGATTACAGTGTGACATAATAGGGAAGGGACAGACTGAGTTGTGCAAATTTTAGACGTGCTGTTGAGTAGGTTTCCTACTGGGGAAACCTTCAACACAGATGACACTACTACTTAGTGGCAAATGGTATAAAACTCATTCCAATACTGGAAGGAAGTGCAGGTCAGATTATAGTTTCTCTCGTTACATATGACTATGTGGAAAAATAAAGAGTATACCAGACTTACTTCAATTAATTCTTCAAGAATCATGATTAATTTATTAGGCAGCGTGCCTATATCTTAGGAATAACAAACTGTATTATATCAGTGTGAAAAGTCTTCTTGGGAAAGAATAGAAAATATTAAGTTTCAGGCAAACTAGAGAGAGTTTACTTTTCTGTGTCTCTTAATATTGCTATAAAATATGGAATTCATAGGGAGCTGGGCCTTTAGGAGAGTTGACTAAAATCTCACTGATAAATTAAAGAGGAAAAGCAGCTAATTAAATGGGTAATGCTGAACTTGTAGTGTAATAGTGGATAATTCTCTTAGAAATGCAGAGCTCTGATTTCAGAATCCCAACTGCTACTCTGTCCACACACAGTGATCAAGAGCTTCTCAGTTTATGTGGCCTCTGCCTGCTACATGGACACCACTCACCATGGTTCCCAGTCTCCAAAGGATTTCCAAATCAGTGCATCCTGGGGAGGACTGTTGACATTCCTAGATCTACGGATTCCCTTCGGCCTTTCACATCTCCTCTTAGGTCTCCTCGGAGTCATCATTTCAACTTTCTCTCTGGTCTCCCTGGTTTTGTTCCACCACTCTTCACATATATTGCTAAAAATCTCTGACATTCCAAGTACCATGTAAAATCAACTTTTTCAAAAATCAAAATAAAAAGGAAAAACAAGGAATGGAAGAGGTTAAAGGCTGGAGGAAAAGGAATGCTTTGAATTTTGACTCAAGGGCATTTGGAAAAAGTTTAGTTTCTAATATCTGAGAACGCTTGAGAGACCTTTTCAGATCCAGCTAACAGAACTGAATTTAGAAAATGTATAATGAGAAGAAAATAATCAGATGAAAGAAGAGACACAAAGCAAGTTGAAGCTTGAATTGGGTGTGTCTTCTCTTTCAATTGTGATGGTTAATTTTACATATCAAATTTGATGTTACTTTATAATGTGAATGGGCCTTATCCTATCGGCTGAACCCCTTAAGAGCTTTGCCTAGGAAGAAATAATTTTGAGTCTGCAAGCCTTTAGGTTTGAAACTGCAGTATCAACTTTTCCCTGAGTCTCTATCTCACTGTTCCCCCCTACCCTACCCTTATACAATTAATGAATCAAATTTTTGATCACTCTCTCTGTATCAATTTCTGTCATACTTACCTTTACACTGATACTGTCTATGCCCTATCTGCTTCATTTCTCGGGAGATCCTTGACTAATACAGCTTTAAATTTCTTCTTTAAAGTTTTTAAATTTCTTACTTACCTCTGGTTTAGCACATAGTATGCTTCCCACCCAATTCCCATATTCGAGCCATTTCTGTAACTGTTTGCCCTTGGTGTAATATCAGTAAATCTGAGTTCTGACACATTTTGAACACATGGATTTGTATGTTTAGCAAGAGAATGGAAATTGCAAATCTTTGTGAAAGCTTCATCCAGTATTACTATAAAGATCAATTGACATAATTTAGGCAACTTTTCAAGAAAAAAAAATCCACAGAGTAAATTTATATCTGTATTTGTCATCTACTTCATTTAGGAACTATCTGGAATATAGAGGGCACAAATGTGAGTCAATTTGGTGAACTGTGCACATCTCTGAGAGTCTGTTATGTGAAGACTGTTGGGCTACTCTTGAATATTTATTCTGTAGAGAGTCACAGACATGTAGAAGCAGCACTCATATAAATACTAATTCTAGGACAGATGGAGTTGGATAAATGATCTTAAAAAGATTTATAAGTAATAGATATGCTGTGGGATTAAAAAGTAAATAATTCAATGCTGAGTAGATAATCAGAATAGACTTTTGAAAGAGACAGAAAATGTGTTGATTTTTAAATGAAGGAGAAAAATCCAATAAATAATTACCCAATGAAAAGATCTGTTAGGTAATTGTGATCATAACTCATGTTGATTCATTTCCTATTATGTTTGGCTCCAGATTGCTCATGCAATGTGTTAGAGACTGCACTCAACACTTCAACATGATCTTCCTGAACTCTGTAAGAAGTGTACTATTAATACTATTAATGGAGGCCATGAAAGTTAAGTAAATAAGCCAAAGTCTTGTGCTTGGAAGGGAGTAAACACACACATGTATTCAGAGTGTCTAATTCCAAAGATCAAACTCTTAACTTTCTCAAATAACAATCAATACCTCTTAAATCAAGGTGAATTAGTAGAATTAATGTCTGGAAATAGGAAAATGTGAGATGAGTTTTCAATGTGACTGAGGAACAGCGTGATTAGATGCTTACATAAAGCAATATGGCAGACCAGATGTTCAGAAGTATACCTCCTGGTGCAACATACCTAGTAGGCTGGATTAAATGCTAAAAAGAATTCAAGTAAGTTATTGAAGTGATTAGAAATAGTCAAGAGGTTTCCTTGGAGGGCAGCAGTCGTTAATTTGGAAAGTAAGCCAGCTCAAGACAAATGACATTGGCCCTGGGTATATCTTTCAAGGCCAGGGGACCTAAAGCTCTTATAGATATGATTCATTTGTATAAGTTAGGCACAAGAAGCAAAGCCTTAGGCTGCACATGACAGGTACAGCTAGAGATTTCTATATTATGGTAAAAAAGAAACTGAAGGATGGTTATTCCCATCATACATGCACACACAGATGCACATACATACATACACACAAACTACACACATACATGTACACACAAAAATGTGCACCACACATATACACACATATACACACACATACACACACTATAAGGGGCCTAAGCTTTGGGTGGAATCAGAAAAACAAAGCATTAGTCTGTCTTGAGAAGTGACCTGTAAGCCACCTCCCTGAAATCCAGCTCTCATAGTTTGGGAGGAGACTATCTGTACCCACTGCTAAGGGAGAACACCAATCGATGGTCCAATGCCAGCTTTAAGTCCCAGCCACAACAACGACTGGCACAGCAAACTCCATTAGAGCAGTAGTGGCACTTTTACCTTGAGGGTAATCAACAATTATCTAACTGGACATAAAGCCAACTCAATGTGTGGTGGGGGGGGCTCATGTGTGGTACTGTAAACTTAGCCAAATACACATGGGTGGAGAGGTCATGGGTCTTAAAGAAAACTCTAAGGTTGTCACATCCCTAAACAAATATAATTTCTTATTATTGCTAAATATGGATCCTTATATTTACAGAGAAGTATGCCTGTTGCCACTTATCAAAGAAGCTTCTTTTTTTTTTTTTTTTGCAAGACAGGGACTATTACTGAGTTCCACAACATAGTGAATGTCTGTGAAATGCCCAAGCCTAAGTGACACATCTACGATATCTACAATAGAACCTCTACATCTAAGACTCATGGAACATAGTGGAACAAGGGGGAGGCAGAGTACTAATTCATCTCTCAATTCTCATCAGTGAAGTTCTGTCATGCAACAGAGGGCAATGAACACAAAGGCCACAAATGGCCAAAGCATAGAGAATGAGTCCGCAGAGTGTGAGTCCTTGGACAGGACTCCCATATTAAACTTCACCCACCTGGGGCTTAGGGACCATCATAGGAGATAGGGCAGGAAGGTTGTAAGAGGCAGGGGAGAAGGTGCATGACCAGGTAGAAGCAGAGTCTTACAGGCTCCTGGACCCCGCTCATATGAACCCACAGCAATGCAGCATGCACAAGACCCATGAAACTTAAGCAGGCAAAAACCAGCATAGACCTGGGGAAATGGGCAGCAAGCCCCAATCTTAGCTGAAGAACTATTGGCAGCTGATTACTGTCGGATGTGGGAGTGCCGATCTTCTCTAGATAGGGTGATTAAACCCCGGTGGATGCACTTGCAATGAGAGATATTGGATACACTAACTTGACTTAATAGGCCTTAACATAAATAATAGAATGCATGAAATCTGATGGGGAGGGGGCTAGGAGAGGATACTGATAGGGGTGGGTATAAAGATGATTAAGATGCTTTCCATGAAACACACAAAATTTCAACAAAAATTGTAGAAAAAAGTGTTGAAGCAGGTATTAGTGATTATGAGGTTCAGAATGTGAACAGAGCTTTTCAACAGTCTTAGGGGGTCACCACTGAGCCCAGAATACCAGTAGATATCTTGGGCTTGGAGTAAGAAGTTCATATGCTAGGCCTTAGGAAGAATAGCTAGACTAAGATTAGCTTTTCACAATGAATAAAACATTCCAATTTAGCTTACCCCAGAATGCATCACACCTCTGATTGTATGAACATAATCTCTGGAGACATATTATGGTTTTGAAAGCTTTATCTCTTTTCTTCTTCATCATAATACTTGACTTCCCACTACAAAAGTAACTTGTCATACATTTCCTGAAGCAGAATAATTGGTCAAAACCAGAGAAAATATAGGCAGGAAAATCAAACACAATATGAACTGAGAAACTGGAACTAATAGGTACAGACTTTAATAAAATGATTATTATGTGTTCAAAAAGTGGGCGGGAAAAGTTAGTAGGTAACCCATTCTAAAAAAGGATTAAAATATAAATTTTCATAGACACATTTACAAACAAGAACACTAAGTGCAGATTAACAGCAAAGCACTATCAGCTAAATAGGGGATTAGTGAACTGAAAGTTCAGTAGGAAAGGTGCAGACTAAAGGACACAGAAACAGATGGGAAATGGGAGCTAAACAAAACAGCCATCAGAAGAAGAATCGTGTGGCGTGGTGGCTGTATAGGCAACAGGGGTTCACAGTGGCAGGCAGGAGAGGGCTGCCCTCTTGAAGAGCTATTGAATGAGAATTTTCCAAAGTCAATGAAAGACATGAAATGGCATATTCAAGTAGTATTCTGAAGGTCAGACTATGACAAAAGAAAAAAAAAAAAAAAAAAAAAAGAATCAAGGGAGGAGGGAAAGACAGATGATTCTAAAAACCTAAAATACTTTCATCATCTTCAAGGCCACAAAAATAAAACTGAAAATTGAGGGAGGTCAGAAGCTGCTGGAATTGCCTCTCCCAAGTGCATGGAAGAGTTGTCATCCTTGAACTATGGTGAGCAGAAAGTTCTGAATGCTTTAAAATGATGTACCAACAGTTGGGTGTGATGGCATACACCTTTAATCCTAGCACTCAGGAGGCAGAGGCAGAGGCAGGTGGATCTCTGTGAGTTCAAGGCCAGCCTGGTCTACATAGCAAGTTTCAGATCAGCTGGGATTAAAGGGAGACCCTGTCTCAAAAAGACAAAAAAAAAAAAAACCTTATGTATCATCAAAATGTTTTTGGAATAAATGAATGCAAATAAACATGTTTTAGGGAAAAATAATCATCATCAAACACACTTGTTATTTAACTAGAAAAAAAGGAGTTAGAAAAAAAGACTATTATTCAGGCACAAAAATCTACTTCAGATGGGAGAAAAGAAAATGAAGCTATAATACAAAAAAGGAAGATAATTTGTTTAGTCTCTGCTTTGTACTGAAGTGATAAAACTATCATTGGAGTTCAGCTCTAGGACTGGAGGGAGAGATGGCTCAGCAGTTAAGAACACTGGCTGCTCTTGCAGAGGACCCGGGTTTGGGTCCCAGCACCAACATGGCAGCTAATAACCATCCATAACTCCAGGTCCAGGGGATCTGACACCTTCTTCTGACCTCCACAGCATTGCAGGATGCTGGTGCTATTGTATACATACAGGCAATACATTCATACACTTAAAACAAAAAATAAAAAATAGTAAAAATAAGATATTTTAGCAAATTTTAAATGACAATTCAGGTCTAATAAGAGATAGATGCTTGATAAACTTCCTGAGTTAACTATGAAATGAAAAATTAGTGAAGGTACCCCTAGTAAGTGAATGGGAGACACACATGGATCATTTCAGAAATTAATTAACATAGAAGGTAATAAGAAAACAGAATGCCATATAGTAAAGGTGAGACTGTTATAAAGTAGTGAAATGATAGATGAAAGTCCAAATATGTTAGTAATTAAGAAATACAAACAGAACAAATACATTGACTCTAGCACCCAGGCTGTCAGTAGATTGAAAAGTAAAGCCAAACTACATGCTGATGAATGGGATGTGTTAAACACAAAGAATGAAAGTGAAAATGTGTGAACGGATTTGCCATTCAAGTGCCTACAAAAATAAGCCTACCATCAAACCAAGTAAACTTTAAAGTAAGAACTAGAAATAAACAGGACAATAAAAAGATATAAAGATCAACTTATCAGTAACATTATACATACATATATAATATATGTTATATATATAAACATAGCTTCAATATATGTAAAGGAACACTAAATGAAAAGGACAGTAACAATAAAGTCGAGTTGGTGATGTTAGATTAATGATGTTATAATCCAGGATTATGTGCTTTTCTCACGCTCCTGTGGCCATGAGATTAGCAGTTTTACTGTTCCACACAGTCCCACTGTGATGTGCTTCTGCTCCAGGGGCTCAAAGCGATGGGGGTCAATAATGGACTGGCAACTCTAAGACTGTGAGCCCAAATAAACCATTTCTCTCTACAGAAAGCATCTGAACAGAAATGTCACTAAATGGGATATAAAGATGGCTGAAGTTTAAGTGTGTGACAATACCAAGTACTGATGGAGGTGGTGAGCAACTGGGTCTCTCAGTCGTTGGTGAACATGGTACAGGTAACCTGGAAAGGAGTTCGATAGTTTCTTACAAAGTTAAATGTATAGTTACCATATTTTACAGTATTTCAATTCTAGACTTTAGTCTAGAAAAATGAATGTTTATGATCACATAAAACCCTAGATATGAATGTTTGTAACAAGCCTACTTATAATTACTCCAAGCTGAACATAACTTAATTATATTTTTCAACTAGTGACTGGTTAAGCAAACTGTAGGACATCCATCATTACTAAGTATTGTTTCAAGGAGGCTGGAGAGATGGCTCATCAATTAAGAGCATTGGCTGCTCTTGCAGAGGACCTGAGTTCAATTCCCAACACCTACATAGTGGCTAAAACCTGTCCTTAATTCCAGTTTTTGGAGATCTGACGCCCTCTTCTGACCTTCACGGGCATTGCTGACACAGGTGCACTTACACGCATGCAGGCAGTGCATTCCTCATACACATAAAATTGAGTTGAGAAAGGTGCACAGAGAAAGAAAAATAAGAATCAATGTATATATCATTAATCATAGCATGACCAAAGTGAATCTGGTAGTATGTGAAGACATATGTAATGTGTATTATAATTAAAGTAGATTGATTATAATTAAAGTAGATTAGAAATGCAAGATTGGCTCCATACTTAAAAAATACTCACATTGAGATCTGGGATCTCCCAAGACCACCTGAAGCACAGGTAAGAGCTGGGTGCTTCAGCCAGGTGGATTTTTCGATTGGATTTCATTGTCTTTGTTGATCTTTGGCCCGATTAGCTGGTGTGGCTGTGGGGGCGGAGTTATCCTCCCAGCTGGTATAAAAGGTGGGTTTGTATGAGTCTTGAGACTAAGATCTGAGATCTCCCAAGACCACCTGAAGCAGAGGTACCTGGGTGTGGGTAAAGAGCACCCCCCCACACCCCGCCAACTGGGATTACCTAAGGAAGGAGTGTCCAAGTGGATTCTTTGGAGAACCTTCAGAACAGAAAGGGAAGAGTGAGTTGGACTTCCAATAGAAAGCCTAGAGCTTAGAGAAGTCAACACTCCATAAGCAAAGAGTAAAGGAGAAAAACAAATCAATCAATCAAACAACGAGGGCGTCTGAAGGAGGCAAGCAAAACTAGCCTTCAACACAGTGAAGAGGCATTTCGGATTCACATTGAAATACAGGCAAGGAGAAGCCCATATGCCAGGGACACAAAGAAGAGACAACATGGGAAAGGTGCAGGATAATCCCACACCAAGCTCTACCACCCCTGTGGAAGATTCCTACAGTGGGATCCCCCTGGGGATGACCCAGGACACAGATATTAGAAGTACAATTATGAACATACTTAAAGAAGTACAAGATTATAGAGAGCAAATCAAAGAATTAAGAAAAGAGAATGAATAACTCAAGAAGGACCTAGAGAGAGAGAATTACAAACTCCAGAAGGAAGTGGAAACACCGAAAAGATCCTGTGTCGAAAAAGATAAGAAACCAACCAGCAAAGCAAAGAGCTACAGGAAGAGATTGAGAAGCTCCAAAAAGAAGTGGAAATACTAAAGAAATCATAAGAGGAAATGAAAAAGGAAATCAAACACTCATCCAATCAAGAGGAAGGAATGGAAAAAGCCTCAGAAGCAGAATGGAGGAAGCAGAACAAAGAATATCAGACCTGGAAGGTAACACAGAACAACTAAAAACCTCAAGTAAAGATTATGAAAAATTAAAAAACACACAAAAGTGGAACAACCAGGAACTGTGGGACACTATGAAAAGATCAAACCTCTGCATCATAGGAATAGAGGAAGGAGAAGAATCCCAAGAGAATGGTATTGATCAGATCTTCAACAGAATAATAGATGAAAATTTCCCCAAACTAAAAAAAGACAAACCAATACAAATACAAGAAGCACATAGAACTCCAAACAGACAAGATCAGAAAAGAAACTCTCCACGCCACATCATAGTTAAAATGCTAGACACCCAAAACAAAGACAAAATCCTTAAAGCCACAAGAGAAAAACAACAAGTGACCTATAAGGGTAAACCTATCAGAATTACAACTGACTTCTCAGTGCAAACTATGAAAGCAAGAAGAACGTGGTACAAAACATTCCCAGTATTAAAGGACAATAGATGCCAACAATACCCAGCAAAAATGTTGATTATATTTGAAGGAGAGAGAAAAATCTTCCATTACATAAACAAGTTGAAGAATTAGTTCTGGAAGACCAACCTCAGGAATACTTATGAAGCCATTTCAAGGACCGAAGAAAGGAGCAACCATCCCCAGGCACCTAGAAAGAGAAACAATAAAAGCTAACTACAGAAGTAGAAACCAAACCTAAACCACAAATGGATAAAAGGCAAAAGGAAGAACACAAACCTATCAGTCTTAACCTTAAATATTAATGGACTAAGCTCCCCAATCAAAGAGCATGACTGGAGATTGGATTAGGAAACAGAACCCATCAATATGCTGTCTACAAGAACCCACATTACCTTCAAGGACAGGCACCACCTTAAAGTGAAGGATGGAAAAATATCCAAGCAAATGGTACCACAAAGAAAAACAGGTGTTGCTATTTTAATATCAGCAAAATAGCTTCAAAGTAAAAGAAAATCAGAAGAGACAAAGATAGAAGGCCATTACGTTTTTTTCTTTTTTTTTTTTCTTTTGTTTGTTTGCCATAGCAATACTTAGGGAGCCATTACATTTTTATCAAAAGAACAATTCACCAAGAAGATTTCACAATTATAATACTATATGCACCAAACTCTGATGCACCAAACTTTATAAAGACAATTCCTCCAGGAGACCACAAGTCACAGATATAATTCCAGCACAGTACATAGTTGGGACTTCACACCCCACTGAGCCCTTTGGAAGAGTCAACAGAACAAAGAATTAAATAAAGAGAACATCTGGATACTGAACGATAAGATACACCAAAGGACCTCAAACAGACATCCTACTGAATATCCACTCTCCTCATATAACAGAGAATAACACTTTCTACTCAACACCCCAAAGAACATTCTCCAAAATCGTCCACCCACACTGCAGGCTACAGAAGAAAGAAATAGAAACCTCCACAAATACAAAAAAGATTGAAACAATTTCATTTGCATTCTATCCCAGACCACTGTGTAATAAAGATCAATATCAATACCAGGATAAGCCTCGCTACCTATATACAAGAACACAGGGAGACCTAAACAACACACTCCTTGAATAATGAATGGGTCAAAGAGAAATAAAAGCATTCTTGGAACTGCAATGACAATGATAATACAAAAAAACAAAACCTATGGGACACTTCAAAAGCAGTCCTAAGATGGCGTACATTTCAAGTTATAGGCCTGGGTCCCCTACACTTAGAAGAAAAAACGAAAGAGTACACCCACCCACCTGTGAATGATCTAACACTGCAGGTAAACGCACTTGAGAGGCAAAAACAGATGAGATTGAACCATACATCAACTCAGCGACAGGAGAAATAAAATCAGAGCAGAAAGAAAATCTCAAATGAATATGGACACAAAAAACAATACAAAAAAAAATCAATGAATCCAAAATGTTGCGTTCTTTGAAAGAATAAGCAAGATATACAGACCTCTAACCCAGTTAACAAAAGAAAGAAGGAACCAACTCCAAATCAATTTACTAATCTGTGCTTGAAAAGGGGGTAAGACAATCCACACTAGACAAGGGAAAATTTGATCCTAGATAAATCATATGGAATACTTAAAATAAACCTATACACTACCAAGTTGGAAACGTAGTAGAAGAAATGGATGATATTATATTGAAATCCTGGGAATCACAAAGATCAACCAAGAAGAAGATCGACAGCTTAAAACAGACCCATAGTTACATGACGAAATTGAAGACATAATAAGAAAACTCCCAACTAAAAAAGCCCCGGCCCAGACCGTTTCATGGCCAGAATTTTATAAAAACATTTCAAAAAGACCTAAAACCATATACTGAAAACTTGTTTAGAAGGCTAACAAACCAAAAAATCTTTAGGAATAATTGCCAGCATCACTCTATTACCAAAACCAGGCAAAGATACAACCAAAAAGGAGAACTATAGACCCATCTCCCTAATGAACACAGATGCCAAAATTCTAAACAGGATACTGGCAAATCACATACAGACCCACATCAAGAAGATCATCCATCATGACCACGTTGGATTCATACCAGAGATACAGGGATGGTTCAACATATGGAAATCAATAAATATCATCAACCATATAAATGGACTGAAAGACAAAAACCACACCATCATCTCAATTGATGCAGAAAAAGCCTTTGACAAAATCCAGCATCCTTTCATGCTTAAAGTCCTAGAGGGAGTTAGTTTGGAGGGATCATTCCTCAATGTAATCAAAGCCATATATAGGAAACCCACAGCCAATATCATCCTAAATGGGGAAACAACAGAAACATTCCCTCTAAAGGTAGGAACTCGGTAAGGCTGCCCCCTGTCACCACTCCTCTTCAATATGGTGCTTGAAACACTTGCTAGAGCAATAAGGCAAGAAAAGGAACACAAGTGCCCTTGCATCCATGCAGACAATATACTCATACACATAAAAAATTATAAATAAAACACTTATTAAAAATGACTACAGGATTTGACACTTAAATTTATCAGCATAACCTCTAAAGTTATGGAGAAAAACAAAGGGTCAAGAAGAGCCATGATGGTTCTCACGAGAAAGCTTGACTGGTAGGGATTTGCCCATGGAGTGCTCAGCATCATTTCACAAGCATAGTAGATAGACGATGGGATTAGTGCAGAGGAACAAACAGCCTGATCAAATGACAGAGAGGATGAGCAGATCCACAACTCTGTGACCTGTGGGAAGAATAGGATCCTCAATAATTGAAGCTGAACTTCCTCGACACTAATAAGCAGCAGCAAAGGCAAAATAAAATGGATATTTAATCCCATAAACAGACAGTTCTAGAGCCATACAACATTCACATGCAAAAGTTGAGAGTCCAAAACTTTTTTGAAAATCTCTCAAATCTTTATCATGAAGGAACATTAAGAAGACAGTGATTTTGTGGCAATGTTTTTATAAAAACCTATTGCACCACCAGTCTAATGAAATATGCAGTATACTGTACTTGATACAAATACCACGTATTCACTATATTGCTCTTCATCATTACTGTAGAGTTTGTTCCTGATTATAGAAACAAGGCTTACCACAGACAGAAGAGGGCCATGGTACACAAGCAGCAGCCTGTATATCTTATTTTTAAATTAAATATGTGTGTGCTTGTGTGTGTGTCTGCATGTGTTGAAATGCACAGAAGTGTGAGGGCCTACAGAAGTCAGAGGCCTCAGATCCACTGGCGCTGGAGATATAGATGGTTGTAAGAAACCTGACGGGGGTGCTGGGAACCAAACTTGAGTCCTCCAAAAGAACCGTGAGTGGTCTTAACCACTGAGCTGTCTCTCCAGCCCTACCACATGTCTTTATTGCCTCTTTGTCTCCTGTGGTTCATTTAGTCCCATATTGGTTTGTTCTTCAAGGGCCTGGTAGCAATAACATTCACATACATATAGCCATGGCATTGACACACACACACACACACATGCACACATATATATGCAATATATATATTGCATACTGTATATGTGTTACAGCCTAATGTTTTATGTGTCATATGCTTATAGCATCTGGATTAGTGTCAACAGAATCATCTAATGATGTATTTCTCAAATCATAGCATTCTCATTTCTCAGAACATGCCCCTTTCATTGTGAATTTTTTTAATTAAAAATTTTTTTTTATTTTTTATGTGTATGAATGTACTGTCTGCATGTAGGTTTGTGCACCCGTGTCGTGCAATGCCTCGGAGGTCAGCAGAGGGTCTCGGATTCCCCTGGAACTGGAGTTCTCCTGGAATTGGAGTTACAGATGGTTCTTAGCCACCATGTGGGCACTGGGGATCGAACCTGAGTCCTCTGCAAGAGCAGTCAGTGCTCTTAACCACTAGGCTATCTCTCCAGCCCCCTCATTGTGAATTTTATATCTTTTTTTACAAGAGAAAATTGATGTGTGTCATACATAATGCGCCTTTATGTTGCTAGAATGAAGTGAAATCTTTTAAAATGTAACTCTATTATAGTTTTATCTATTTTTATTTTTTCTAATCTACATTTACTTATCAACTTAATTTTTCCTTTCTAATGATTTACTTTTCTTTTCTTTTCTTTTTTCTTCTTTTTTTTTTTTTTTTTTTTGGTCTTTTCGAGACAGGGTCTCCCTGTAGCCCCAGCTGTCCGGGAACATGCTCTGTAGACCAGGCTGGCCTTGAACTCATAAAGATCCGCCTGTCTCTGCCTCCTAAGTGCTAGGATTAAAGGTGTGTGCCACCATGCCCGGCTAAGGATTTACTTTTCTGCTTTGAACAGACTAGATCTGTTTAAAACTTCAAAATGTTTTAGGTAACTACTTCAGTAGATCTCTTCAAATTTGGACTACTTTGGGGGGGGGGAGTTTGACTTTAAGTTCTTAAAAAAAGACATTAGCTTAAAGTTTTAACAGATTTTTAAAAAGTAATGGGGACGTTCTTTTCTCTATTCTATATGTGTACCTATATACTTCAGCATTTCTAATTTATCAATAAACAGTTTATTTATAAGCATAGAATAAGTGCCTACAGAATGCTTATTTTGATCTACATATCTACATATGGACAATATATATCCCATTCTCTTTCAAAGGAGACAAGTTAAGACTTGGTTTTACAGACAGGCTTCCTCCACAAATAGAATAAACCAACTTATGAACCTTTGTGTTTCAGAACTGGAGAGAATATTTTCGGGAAGACTTTGTAGGGATTTGCAGGTTGGGTACCTGGAGTTGAGTTTGCACATTCTTTCCTGTGGAATTGGAGGTTTCCACAGGTTTCTGTAATTTAGGGTGGCATAGCCTGAGTGGCACCACCAGTATACTTCATCTTTGTGTTAGTTAACAGTGTCACTGAGAGGCTGCCTGTGTGCCCAGAGCAAGCAGTGGAAAACTAACTTTTCCTTTAGGTACAGGAGGCACTCCTGTGTCTTGACTCCTAGTAGGTTCAGCATAAAGCATAGGTTTTGTAGAGAGCTGAAAACACTATGAATTCTTCTGTACCCCATGCAAGAGGTGCACATAGTAGGTATTCAATTAAGAGGATAGGTCTGCATGAACCTGCACCGGACTTCTGCAATTCAGAATTATTTGAACATATCAGTCTTGAATGAGTAATTTGACTGTTTTATGTAACTGCTGTTTTCAGGAATAAATGATAGTCTCCTATAATGCAATAATAAGCAATATTTGTTGGCTATGATGCTGCTTCTTGGGTGGGTGGTGGTGGTGTGTGTGTGTGTGTGTGTGTGTGTGTGATGCTATTTGTATTTTTTATTAAATGAAACCTTTTATAACTGATGTCTTAGAATCCTGGGAAACTTTGGCCTTATTGATCAATAGTTTCCTTTAGCCTTATTGATCAATAGTACTCTCTGACAATTTTGTTGCCTAAGGACATGTCACAAATGTTAATGGAGAATTTTATTTCCTTTTTTAATAATATACAAGATTGTAGGAAATCCTCCCCTAGACCCTCTGCTCTTTGAGGTTGGGGCTTGTTGTCCAGGTTTGATGCATACATAGAAAGCTTAGCCTTTGGAGTCTTCAGTTTCCTTTTTGAAACCTTTAGGTCAGGGTCAGGGCATCTGTCCAGCAGTTGCTTTCATGGAGCTAACACATTAAGCACAACCTGAGATGTGCTCCAGATCTGCTGAGTCAGCTTGCTGAGAAGCTCCTGCTCTGGCTGATGGCTGATCCTTTTCTGAGAAAGTTGCTGTTCAAATGTTCTTATTTTTTTTGCTCACTCTTTTCCTGTTCTAGCTACTTTTGCCAAATCCAACATCATAAACATTTACCTCTTCTTTCCCTCTGAGAGTTTTAATTCTACAATCAGGTGTGAGCCATGTTGTCCTTTTCTTGTATGTGTTGTGAGGTAAGAAAACAAACTGCTTTGCATATGGCTGTGTCTGTACTATTTACAAAAAACACTATTCTTTCCCTCTCTGTTAAAGGATCTGAACATCCCTTCTCTGTCTCTGTCTCCCCCCTCCCTCCTTCCTTCCCTCCCCTCTCCCTCCCTCCCCCCTCTCTTCCTTCCTCCCCCCTCCCTTCCTTCCTTCCTTTTTTCTTTTTTCTTTTCTTCTCAAGGTCTCAGGGCTGCAGAGATGGCTCAGCAGTTGAGAGCACTTACTGCTCTTGCAGAGGATCCAGGTTTGGTACCAGTACTCAGATAACAACCATCTTTAACTCCAGTTCTGTGAGATCAGATGCCCTCTTCTGGCCTTCCATGGGCATTGCATGCACATGGTGCACTTACATACATGCAGGCAAAACATCTATTCACATAAAATAAAAATAAATAATTCAAAATAAATTTAAGACATGGTTTTACTATGGGGACTTGGAACTCACTATATAGACAAGGCTACCCTTGATCTCAAAGGGATCCTCCTGCCTCTGCCTTCTAAATGCTAGGATTAAAAATTTGCCCCATCATACCCAGCCTAAATATGCTTTTAAAATGTAAGTTGACCAGAGGAATAAGAATTGCTGAGGGTAAACTCACTTGTATCCCACAGCAACCTGGTTAGCAGTGCTCTGCAGCTACTCTGGAGGTCAAAGAGCCAGCCTCCTAATTTGGTCTGCTTTTCGGGATTTCCTTGGCTGTTCTTGATCTGTAGCAATCCCACACAAATCTTAGAATCAGCTTGTGAATTTCTACAAATACATCAACTGAGATTGCGTGAAATCTAGAGACCATTTTAGGAAGGATTGCTATCTTAACAATGTTAAATCCTTTAATTCATGAATATGTAAAGATTTTCCATCTCACAGAAAATGTGTTACATAGCAGGTTGTAAGGGCCTCCCTTCATCCTGCAAGTGAGTCTTTGCCTGTGGTGAGGGATAAAAACTGGACCTGGAGAAAGAAAGCTGCCAGGTATATCTGCTTGGCTGAGGGTGGTGAGCTTCCTCTCAGATTCGCTGGCCTGCCCCAAGTTCCCTGTGCTGCGGTGAACCAAAAAACACCGTTAAAAGACTCTGCAGCAGCACAGGACTACTGGGACCTAACCGATTCCAAAAATTTTATCACGAATATACGAGAATTTAAAACAACATGCTGCATATCTCTTAGAATAAAAGGTAATGAGTTTTATAGGTTTTAAATGGGATCTTTATTATAAAAAAGGTAAACTTAATCAAAGATAGTTGGGGATATAACTGATATTTTCTTTACAAATTTGTTTCTGATATCTCACCTATAAAAATGTGATTTTAGAATGATTGTGTTTCTTTGAATTTATTCCAGAATTGAAAAGTACAAACATCTGCTCTAAGCCACATCTAAACTGCAACTGGAGGGAACCAAAAAAAAAAAAAAAAAAAAAAAAAAGGATAATGGGATAATTCAAGGCACATGTCTGGAGAGGGCAGTGGCCCCCTTTTGTGATTTGAATTAACATCTTGACTAATTAAAATTCTCAAATTTGTTTTAAACTTGAAACTTCCGGAAATGATTTCACTATATCCCCTGGATAAGGAAGGGTCACCCTCTCTCTGCTTACAGAATTGTCATTTTTAAGGGTTATGATTTCTGCATTCAGTTTCTTATTTGCATCTTTTGAAATCCGGTTTCTTAATCTACCATAGTCATTTTGGAAATTAGTAAACCTCAGGATTGGCAATTCTCTTTCAGTTGAAAGGTATTCAATTACAATTTGCAAATAAGTGTCACTGTCACTTCTCTAAGGCAATAAACCAGGAAAATATATGGCAAAACCTCAAAAATGGGGAAAAAATTCTAGTGGTGGGTGGTCTTCCCCCATAATGAGTCCAATTCCTGGCTTTCACATTAATGAGATTTGAATGGCAAATCTTTAAATATTTGGACTTGTCTTTAAAATAGTATGAGTAAAGATAATATACAAATTATCTAATATAGCCTTAAGGACAAGTATTCCATTAGACTGTGTGGGCCTGAAGGAGAGAGTTTCCCAAAGGCTCACAATTTAACCAGCTGGTATCAGCACATAAACCTGGCTTGCCGGACGGGTTGTGGCTAATAACAGGGTTGTACATCAATTCTGAGGTGAAGGAGATAACTTGCTCCATGAAGCCTGTCCATAAAGTCTTGTGAGTACTTTTACTTGAGACTAAAGCATCACACACAAAACTGGACTCAAACAATGATATATTTCCTTCTTTCCAAATTCCCCTGCTGGGAAAGTGGCTCTAGGTCCCATCTTGGATTTTGAGGCTAAGAACCACATCTTAATGGTGGCACAACGTGAGGAAGGATCCCATGCTTTTCCTGGACTAGCCTTGGATCTGTTCTTGTGTGCACCCAAAAGATATACATGTTTAACCTTGGCTCAGTCACAGTTTCATCTAATTCTGTTAAACTTAGCTCTAATCCAAATAGTTCATTTGAAATGCCTGGCTTTGGAAAAATGGGCATATTATCCACTTTTCGTTCATTAACTTCAGGCATGTTTCTGGAGTTGTGGCTGGGGTGATAGTTACACATATAGTACATTGTATGTACTTGGGAGGACTCATTCACATTGTGTCTCAGTATAGAGAGGAATGCTCTACACTGGATTTATCTTGATTTAGCATTTCTTTAAACATAATTTGATTTCATAGTCTTCCTATTCTAATGGTATTCCTTTCCATATTAGAGATATTTGGTTTCTGAAAATTGTTTTTATACAGATATCCTCACCATAACAATCTGCATTTTCCTTTTATCCATTCTGAGAATCTAGCAAGTTCCTTTAATTTTGACTACCTATTCTTCAATTAAGGCTTGATTGCCCATTTTTCTTCTATTGATAACTGCTTCTGGTTAAGGAAATGCACTATGGAAAGAGACCTGTTTGTTCTGTATACCTTCTGGTACTCTACAAGCCAGCCCTGAATGGGATTTCACTGACAATGCTGGTTCTGAGAAGTTTTCTTTTCAGGAAAATCTGCAGGATTTGTTTTTTTTTTTCCAAAATGGCTTATTACAGGAGACAGCCAGTGTTCCCTGCTCGCGTTCACTAAAGGACAAATACGAATACCCAGACCATAACTTCTCTTCTCAATGACTCTCATTCAGAAAATGTAGAGTAACCAGACCTAGGCTCTCATGGCAGATATAGAGGCAGGGTCCAAATAGCTACAATTTAGTCCCAAAGTTTAGCTCTTTGTCCCATCTTGTCTACTTAAAACCAGGGTTCAGATGATTGCTGTACCATTGCCGCCTATAGGACGAAATTAGGTTTGATTCTCTTCCTGGTTGTAAAATGTGTGTTCCTCGCTGATTCAGAACATGACTTAGCGGTTCCCTCCAAACCGCGAGGCTTAAGAGCAAGGCTTTTATTAAAAAGCCCGTACACAACAAACATCTCAAATCTTTAAGCAATGATTGCAATATCACCTATAGGAGTTTTCCTGGCATTTTGAGACATTGTTGTTATGTTTAAGAGGAATTTTCAACAGATAATATTTTATGCAGAGATTCCTATAGAACCATTTCTGAGTGAGATGTTGTACTATCAACTTGATTTATTACAGCTTACCAGAAGTTCAAAGTCTTCCAGTGGAGAAATGTGAACACAAAAATGGTGAATGCAACAAGCCCTAAATCATTATCTGTGGGAAATCCAGCTTGAATTGCGGGCTAGATTTCCAACTAGCACCGCATGGCCAAGAGTCTGGCTCCACCCCGGGGAGGAGCAAGCAGCATGGCTTAGGTGTGTGATGCTGGGTGGAGCGAGGTGTGCAGTGGTGCGGAGTTGGAGGGCTCATGATTGGTCCTGGGAACTGACGTCATTTGGTTTATAAAAGCAAGCTGTGGCAACCAGTAAATTGATTCCTTATTAGCATCATCACGGAGTTCCCGGCCGATATTTTTATTAATTATTGCATGCATACAGGCTAAGGTAGACCTTAGTTTCATTCGGGTGGCCAGTGGGCTGGAAAAAAGTTCCACTTGCAGACCACCAACATGGGTAGCTGGTGTTGTGAGTGAAATTCCTGTCCAGGCCGGGCGTGGTGGCGCACGCCTTTACTCCTAGCACTTGGGAGGCAGAGGCAGGCAGATCTCTGTGAGTCCAAGGCCAGCCTGTTCTACAGAGTGAGTTCCAGGATAGCTGGGGCTACAGGGAGACCCTGTCTCAAAAAGACCAAAAAAAAAAAAAAAAAGAAATTCCTGTCCAGGCTCTGGGCAGGTGGGAAGTCATGGCCAAGAGTGGAACACGAGTCTCGTGGGTCCAGGCTAAGAGCCTAAGTTGGAGTTACCACTTAGGTTGGGCTGTGGGAAGTAGACAGTTGGTCTCTGCATCGAGGGGCCAGCTCCCCACAGTGTCCACAAAGCCGGCGGTGTGTCCCCATCCCCCTTAGCAGGGCCATTTGGGCCCTGTTCACCATAAAGAGGAAAGCTTCCTACAATTATCCATGCAAGAGTGCTGGTTATGGGCAGGTAATACTGTAGAGGTCATGCCAAGCTTCTACAGAGAGGCTGTTCATTAACTAACTAAACACCAATCTTACCATAAAGACAACTAACAATAATGTCTAACTTCTCAGACTTCAAAATCTCTGACATACACTGGAGATGAGTTCTGTACTTATCTCTTCACTGAACAGTGCAATCAATAAGCAGACAAAATATAACTCTCTCTAGAGGAAAAAGAATCCCTAGGTATTTTATCAGGTATGGATGCTGAAGAATGACTAAGTTAATTTTGAGTCATAACTGTAAAGCTGATTTATTTTTATTTATTTGATCATTAAATAGCTAATAAATTAAATAGCATTAGATAAATAAAGCATGGAATAATTTACTTAAAATAATTTAGTAAAAAAAAAAGAACTCTCAAAGAATAGGCTTGGTGTAACATAGAAATAAAGGGAAGCCCACCTGAGCACTCGTGTTCATGGTAGTAAGAGAAAGGCTCACCAAGTGCAAAAGACTACATACTGTGCCTTGATCAACTCCCAATGCTGTAACAGGATCTATGGACACCTTTCTCATGACACTAGGAGCTAGAACATTCAGGTCAACTTGGCACTTGGTTTCTAGTCTGCAGACTTGCTTGTCTGGCTTCCTCTTGCTTGTTCCTTTATACCTATGTCAAAGAAAGAAAGTTCTGATATGTCTTCTTCTGCTTGTAAGGGCACTGGGTCCCATCACAGAGGCTCTACCCTATGACCTAAACTTATTTCCCCAAAATGCAGTTCCTTTTACCTTTGCATTGAGGGTGGAGCCACCTCAATATTTGAATTAATCAGAGACATAACTGTTCCGTTTGTAACACAGTTGTAGGACATAAGCTTTATAATTGAAAATTTGGAAGGTAAGAGATTATCATGTTTCTGTATTTTAAAAAAAATTAAAATTAGGAAGCAACCCAAGTGTCCCTCAATGGATGATAAAGAAAATGTGGTACATCTACATAACGGAGTTCTATGCAGTGGTAAAGAAAGATGACATGAACTTTGCAGTAAATGGATGGAAGTAGAAGCCATTATGCTGAGTAAAGTAACACACTCCCAGAAAAACAAAAGATGAATGGTATCCCTAATCTGTGGATGGTAGCACCAAATCTCTAGTTGTAAGGCAAACTGAGCAATGTTATTGATATATTTGTTTTTCTTTTTTGGGGGGGTCTTTTCAAGACAGGGTCTCCCTCTAGCCCCAGCTGTCCTGGAACTCGCTCTGGAGACCAAACTCACAAAGATCCACCTGCCTCTGCCTCCCGAGTGCTAGGAGATATATTTCTTTTTATCTGAAAGCAACTGTATGATTAAAATATGAATCCATTAATGGATTCTAGCATTAACCTACCACTTATTTTCAGACTTTGTAATTTTGGTATATGGGTGGAGGGTATGTATGCAAATTTTAAACTAATATAAAATTAAAGGGAAAAATGTGAATTCCTAAACATGTTTTGGAATTAACTTATAGTTTATTTTCAGACATCATAATTTTGGTATATGTATGACACACACACACACACATATATGTATATATTATGGAGCAATACAAATTGGAGGGAACAATAACAAAAGGACTGGGTCAAAGAACTGACTGAAACAGTAAACTTCTGCCCAAATCAGGAAAACTCTGCAAAGAAAAACTTTAAAAAGACTGAGAAAACGATGCAAGACATGTATGGCAGGATGCATGAGCTCAGGCGGGATGGGGGTATGGAAGGGGGAATGAGTCTAAATTGGATTGAGAGATGTTCTATGAAATGCATGAGAATGTCAATAAAATATTAATAAAAATGTAACTTGATTTCCAGCTTCTCTCTTGCCCTCTGGGCAGAGGACTCCATGCTGCCTCTTGCCGTGGTTCTCCTCTGGAGCAGAAGGCGTCCGAGGCATCAGCTGTGCAGCCACACTGGCTGCTTCTGAGACCTCCAGAGTCTCTCGACCTGAGCTTTCAGCAATATACCAAGGTCTAGATCATGCTTGGGAAGGTTCCTCGGCACAGCCTTCTTTCTTGCACTCTCTGAGGTCATATACAAAAGCCTAGAAAGTTCCATTTTACCTGTAGGCTTTCCGTGATCTTAGGGTTCCTACATTTTCTCTGAGAGTATGATAAAGGAAAGGATCAAAAAGTTATGTTTCTACTAAGACAGAGTTTTCTTCCACACAGTGAAAAGCCCTTGGTTGAAGGACATCCAGATTTCATGAGAGCTTGAATGTATACCCCAGAGGAGATGCAGAGGAAACGACAGGGGCCATCTCAAAAAAGACAGCCTGTGGCACACTTTATTCACCACACTCACCATTCCTAGGAAAGATGTAGATGAAGAGTCTCCCGCTGAGGGAAGTTAAGTCATCCTAGAAGCTTACAGGACTTCTTAGCAGACTTGACCTTGAGTTAGTCTGTCTTCAGAGCCCTCGCTGCTTCCAGTAGGCTACACTGCCTTCCCACTAATTCCTTCCTCTATTGCTAAAGCAGCCCAGCTTCCCAAGGGAACTTTCTTTAGTCTGTGTTTGAGTAATCTTAGCTCCTAGTGGCTTATCCTGTCAGCAGCAAAGACCTCATCTTCCCTTCCATATAAACTGGATCCCAGGGGTAATTCCTGGCACACAACCCTGGCTAGTGTGGTCATGGCCTGGAACAGAAGGGAAATACTCCAGTTCTTACATGAAATTCATCAGCTGCTAAGTATCTCCAAATTTTCCCCTAATAGTCTCATTAGGGATCTGGAACCTGTCTTCAAAAAGGCAACATCATTCACCAATAGCTTTTTGAGGGATTACGGTATACGTAGAAAGGGAATATAGCCAATTGTGGTTATATTCTTAATTTAAGGAGAAAAGAAGGTAACTAAGTCCTAGGCCTGTTTTCCTAAGATAAGGGGAATGCTTAGAAGAGGTTTCTCTGCTTATGATTTTTTATGGATCCAAATTCATTGTTTACATTAACATAACAATTCAGAGTAAAGTCAAAACATTTAAATAACATTTCTAAGTATTCCAGGAAGAGCATGCTATATTCACTAAAACAGGAAAGAGGATAAACATGAATGGAATGCTCAGGTGATTTCATCAGGTGGGTTTCTGGGAGGATTTGCATTTATAGAGATGTTGCTAGAAAAGTAGCTTGTAGTTAGATACATTTTGTTTTGTAAATAGTGGACATTCATTGACAGGTGGAGGAGGAAGTGATGTGATCTGTTTTCATTTTAACAAAGAAGAAATAATAACAAAATTTCTCTAGAGAGTACATAGGAAGATTGGAGATGCAAATGGAAGTTAGAAACTAGAAGTGGCGTCAGTCCAGCAGACAAGAAAGGCGCCTTGCAGACACTCAGTGCTCACTACGTAGTCCACATATCTCTGTAATTTCCAGTCTTTCTTGTAGTTAAGTTGTATCAGGTAACTTATGGCACTTCAGTTGCTATTTCTGACTTGTATCATTGACTGCTTAAAAGCAGTTAAAGAGCTAGCCAATCTCCTTTTCTCCCTTCTTCTTTTGGTGGAGACAGAGGCTGAGACAAGATGGTAGTGTCATTGATCTTGACTTGAAGGAGAGTCACTTTGGATATCATAGCGCCTGCATTAGATTTGGTTAAATCCATACCAACAAGCCCTAATTGCTTTCAGCCATTGAGGTTTCCAAACTTCACAGCTGAGGAAGCTGGTGTTAATTGCACTGATGAATCTGCACTTGGAAAATAGAGAAAACTATTGAAGGGTTGAAACTTCGAGAGAGGAAGGCTGGGGTTGAGGATGGTAAATAAGAAGAGATGAGTGCCTGGTGTGGTGGCGCACGCCTTTAGTCCTAGCACTTGGGAGGCAGAGGCAGGTGGATCTTTGTGAGTTCAAGGCCAGCCTGGTCTATAGAGTGAGTTCCAGGACAGCTGGGGCTACAGGGAGATCCTGTCTCAAAAAGACCAAAAAAAAAAGAAGAGATGAATGAAGACCCTGAGAAGATTGCATGCAATGCAAGGGCCGTGGCAGTGACTAGGATAGGAAAGGATGCACAGGGAAGACTTCCCTTAGTAGTGCCTGCCTGAGGAGCGTCAAGCGGAAGGCTCCCAGCTGAGTGAAAAGGGAAATCAATAGACAGTCATCATGCAGGTAGAACTATGACTGTTACTCTCTTGAAAATGATGCTTTGGGGGGGGGGCTGGAGAGATGGCCTGGCGGTTGGGAGTGCCGACCGCTCTTACAGAGCACCCGGGTTCGATCCCCAGCACCCACATGGCGGCCGAGAACCATCTGAAACTCCAATTCCAGGACAACTCCAGTTCCAGGGGAATCCGACACCCTCTTCTGACCTCTGCGGCATTGTACAACACAGGTGCACAAACTTGCATGCAGACAGTACATTGATACACATACAGAAATAAATAAATGCCGAGCATGGTGGCGCACGCCTTTAATCCTAGCACTTGGGAGGCAGAGGCATGCCGATCTCTGTGAGTTCAAGGCCAGCCTGATCTACAGAGTGAGTTCCAGGACAGCCAGAGCTACAGGGAGACCGTGTCTCAAAAAGACCAAGAAAAAAAGAAAAAAAAAAAAAAAAGAAAATGATGCTTTGGGAAAGGGACCTAGTATAGACATGAGTTGGAAGTAGGCTGGGTTATGGGTAGAAGGTGAATTTCTGGCACTTAGAAAGGGAGTCATATTGGAGAGGTATGGAGAAACATTGTCCCAGAGCAGGAGGAGTGAGGAAAAAGATGACAAAAAAGAAAGTTCTAAGGGTCAGATGTGAGGAAAGCAGGAGACTGCAGTGACGGATGCCAAAGGAAGGTGGAACTCAGCTGGAGCTGGCCAGCAAGGGCACAGGCTGGAAGCAGCATTCTGCAAGAGAGAAGAATTAGCCTTACGTTGCCGGACAGACGTTAGCAGCGACATCATGATGGATATGAATTCATTGTTTGGAGTATAAAGTGATATGTAAAAAGGAAAGGAAAAGGCACTGTGTGGTTATAGGAAGCATGGCTGTGCATTTTGTTTCTTCAAGTGGTTTTGCTCAGACACTACTAAGAACAAACAAACAAAAAACAAAATGAGAACAAAGCAAAATAAACAAATCTGTCCTCAGCCCCTTATTTCTTAGACCTACTATCTTTAAAAACTTTGAAATTGACAGCCAAGGAATCATTTCTATTGAACATCTCAGCTACTAATAACTTTGGAGGCAGCTCCCACTGCCTAGGCAAGGATATTCAAGTCCTAGAGATAGACCACACACATGAAGAATGACTACATGGATACAAGGTTGCAAAGTGCCAGTATAAAGCCTTAGTAATAGTTCACTTCATGATTCTGAAAGAAATGTTGAGGCAGCTGGGAGAAGTCTTCCAGAGGAAAAGATGCTAGGCTGGAAATTAAGAAGACAGAAGGAGAATGCTGTCCAGGAACAGGGAAAGGGTTAGGAAAGTACATAATGCATAAAGGCCAGGAAGAGGCTGAGGCCTCAGTAGGTATGGCATGCTCTCAGTGGGTCCTCTGTGATAAACAATATTTAAAGTAATATGCAAATGTGGTCCATGTAAACAGTGCCCTGGGGAATTGTTGAACACAATGATGGTTCAGTACATTAGTGATCTGTCTCTCCCTATACTAAATACTGGTGGTAAATAAACTGATATAGAGAAAGGATTTATTTTGGTTCTCAGCTTTGGAGGTTTCAGTTTACACTTGGTCTTGTTACTTTTAGACTTGTGTGGAGGCAGCACGACATAGTGGTTACAGAGGAAAACTCCCCTTACTTCACGGCTGGAGAATAAATGAGATAAAGAAGAGGCCAAAGTCTCACTCTCCCTTTCAAGGACATAGTCCCAGTGATTAAATGACCTTCTACCAGGCCTGACTTAATAAGTTTCCACCACCAACAGCACCAATTTGGAGCCTGTGCCTTTAACAGAAGGGCCTTTGAAAGAACACTCCAGATCCAAACTGTGGCACTTAAGTGTCACAGTTAAGCCATGGAGTGCGTGTAAGCACGGAGAGGTCAGTGCTGTATTATATGTGTGAGGAAGTGTATCTTGAACATAAGGAACAGCTGCAGGTTTTTGAACAGAGAATATATAGAGAAGAACTGTGTTAGAAAAATTCTTCTAAAAGGAATACCTAGGGTACCTCTGGAAGTCAAAATAACAGAAGGACAAGAACTAGGAGACTATTGCAAGTTTCTGGAGTTTATCTCAGAAAGCTCTTAAACCGTGGTGGTAATATTGGACCTGGGATGTGAGTATACCAATGGTTATAGACTTCTGGGTAAGGCTGAGCAACCTAGATCATCAGCTAGGGAAGTTAAGAATCAGCCATCATTTGGGTAGCAACAGAACTGCATTTGCTTTGAAGTTGCTGGTTTGGGAAATGTTCATTAGTCCATTAGGAAGCATGTTGGAAGGCAGAGACGTGAGACTGAGTTATCAGTACCTTTCCTGGGGGCTGTAGACAGAGTTCAGAGAACTGAGACAGGCCAGGACAATTCAGGAAAAGCAAGGGTGGGAGATTCAAGCCTGTGAGGCTGCTGTATCTGAGAACTGGAGAAAGGAGTATTGCTTAGAGAAGTGGTTGCCCAAAGAGAAGGAGAGAGAATGGACGAACTCCCAGGGAAAGAGGGCTTCGTCCAGGCAGAAGTGACCTTGCTTCCAAAGTGCTGGAGAGAAGCCCCCTGGAAAGTCTCTATTTCCTTGGGCACTTTCAGAACAATCGTGGAGATAGATTACAAAGGGTCAGGGCCACCATGTGCTTCTTTCTGGAAATGCCTCCTGGAGATGACAAGAGGTGACTTTCAAGCCAGCTCCCCACAGTAAACTGCCCGCTCTGCTGTGCAGCAGTTAGATGCAAAGTCCTTGCTAGGAGTTCCTGGGGGAGCCAAGCAGATGGCAGCTCTGTTTCCTGCAGCTGCAAACAGCTTCATTTTCACTTTGTTTCCAGGAGCCGGAGGAGTCTAGGAATGGTTAACAGCTGTCTACCTGTGGGGACTCAAATGATCTCCGGGCCATCAAAATCTCTATGCGGAATAGTGACTTAGCAATTTATGCAAAAGCTTGCTTTCCCAGTGACTTGAAGGAGTTATCTAAAGACCTCCACACTGTTCCCATGGTGGGGCTTTTTCTCATTCGAAAGAGAATAAATATGAGCTCTACAAATGAGAGATATGATAAAGCATGACCACTGATTGTTCTTTCTATATTTGTTTGTTGTCTATTTATTTATCTATTTTGTGTGAAGGTCAGCCAACAACTTGCTGGAGTCGGCTCTCTCCTTCCTTTATGTGTGTTCTAAGGGTGGCACCCAGACTATCGGGCTTTGCAGCAAGGTCTTTACCCTTGAATCATCTCGCCGTCCCTTAGTAGTTCTTTTTGAAAGGAAATGTAACTCTCTTATTTGGAAGTTTCTCTTTGTAACAGCTGCTCAGGGGAAATATTTGTCCTTTGGTCTATAGACTAATGCCTGGTGTTTCCAGGAGGAAAATGTTCAATGTTAGCATAAGCTGCTGCCAAGCCCCAGACCACTCAATGATGTTATAGAATCCCTGTTAAGTATTTGAAGGCAAAGGACTGCTTAAGGAAGTAATTGGTCTGTATGTCTTATGAGACAGAAGTGTTTTAGGGTATTAGAGGCAACTGCAGAGGGGACTTTACTCTTGAATTCACTTTTTTTAAATATGTTTTAATTAATTAATTTATTTATTATTTATTTTTATGTGTATGAATGTACTGTCTGCATGTAGGTTTGTGCACCCCTGTCGTGCAATGCTGCATAGCTCAGAAGAGGGTGTCGGATTCCCCTGGAACTGGAGTTAAAGACGGTTCTCAGCCGCCATGTGGGTGTTGGGGATAGAACCCTGGTCCTCTGCAAGAGCAGTCAGAGCTCTTAACTGCTAGGCCATCTCTCCAGCCCCCTTGAATTCACCCTTGAAAGAGTGATTTTCTGTCAGAAGCTGGATTGAAAATAATCTCTAAATCCAGAAGGTGCTTCTATTAAAAAGAAGCAGAGGGCTGGCCCTGACCCTTTGCAATTGATCTCAGCCATGTCCTGAAACCTTTCCGAAGATGAGGGTGAGGACTGCTAATTAGAGAGTTCAGGGGATCTTGTCCCAGGAGTATTTACTTCTGAACTCTCACAATGAGCAATGGGTGGCATTGGTTGAAATTAACGAACCTTGAGAATGTTCAGGATAGGCAGCACAGGGCATGCCTTGTCCCTGTTGTATATTTCTGTATACAAACTACATCAATACTTAATGACACTGTAACAATGACTTAGCATGTGTCATCATGAGATGATAAGGTGTGTGGTTTCATGCGGTGGTCCCTTGAAGACTATTAGGAGTTCAGTTGATGTTAGAATGTCCAAGATGGCTTCATCAGTGTGTCTGGCACCTCATCTACCCTTCCCCTCCAGTAGGGTTACCGTACTGCAACTGTGTCTGATTCCAAGAAAGCAAAGAATCTGAAAGGCCCCAAGTTGGCGCAGAGTACTGCACAGCGCTTGTTGATCAAAGCAGGTAAAAACAGTACAAATTCAAGAAAAGGCAAAATAGACTTTCCCCTCTCAACAGGTAGATGCGCAGGACGAATGGTTGGTGAGCCAGTCTGCAGAACAATATGAGCTGGTTAATTAAATGCAAATTGTCTTGTTTCCACATACTTTCCAGTGGTCTAAGTAGAGGAAATGTCTAATTTTCCTGGGGCTTGTACACTTTCTATCACTTAATATTCACAAAAACTTCTAGCTTTGCATCTGGGTGGTACTTGGAGGTAGTTGGTGGCCCACTTGGGTTAGTGAGGCAGGGTCTTGGTATCTGAAAATTAAGGAGCAGGGTTCACAAAGGAACCTGTTGCTGAGGCCATAGGTAGAGTTAGAGGAATTATCTTTGCGGTAGAGAGGTCTTCTGGGAAGGGTAATTTGGGTATCTTTATGGGCACACGTTTAAATTTATGAGTGATTCTAGCCATTGTCAATATCTGGAGATCCAATTTGACAGCCAGAACTTAGAAAGCAGGAAGTCTCAGTCAAGAGCTGAGATTCTAAAGGCAGGGGAGAGTCTATGATATGGAGAAAGCTTTCCTGTCACACAAAACTCTTGCTGGTAGTTGAGATGTGCTGAAGTCTGGATGTGGTTTGTTCCCTAGGGACTCCTGTGTGGGAAGACAGCTCCTCAGATTAACAGTGCTAATGGGTGGAATGTTAAAGAGGTGGTTATATCCTTGGGCAGTGCTGTCCTCAGGAAGAATAAATGTACTTTCCACAAGGACGTGGTTAGTTACAGAGAGAGATTAAGACTTGCTCCTCACTGAGCGCTTCCTTTCCCACACACCATGATGCCGTCCACCATACTGTGAGGCCAAGGGAACTTCATCAGAGGCAAAACAGACAATTCTTGGACTTTCAGCCTCTAAAACAGTGAACTCAATAAACCTCTTTTGTCTAGAGAATATTTAGCCTCAGGTATTTTGTTATAGCAACAGAAAATGAGCTATTGTTGGTGAAGAAAGAGCTAACAGGAGCCATAGCTGGGTTCTAGTCACTGCTTAGATTTCCTGAAAGTGTCATAGGCATGGAAGATAACTGGCGTTAAAATAAGAAATCATGTAGACATCTAATTCCATTGAAAATACTCAGAGAGACACACAGTCATATGAAAGATAATCAAGTACCAGAGATTTGTGTTTGTCTAAGTTCTTAACATTTCAGAAAAGAGTGAATGTATGTGCATGTAAGAGACAGAGAAAGAGAGAGATAGAGATAGAGAGAGAGAGACAGAGAGAGAGAGAGAGAGAGACAGATTTTAGAGGGCAGGAATGGCAAGCAGTCAGGAGAGTAGCCATGTGCCCAGGGGAGCAAGATGTTGGAGCAGGTAAGAGGCTCTGATGCCTGGTTCACATTCTATTCCCCTCCCCCCACTCGCGAGTGTCAGATCATCACAACAAAAGGGGAAAACCCTTAGGAAGAGCTTCTTAAGGGAATGAAGAAAAAAAGGCTTACACAGCCCTGCATATTCTGCTTGAAACATTCTGAATACCTGTTACAAGATAAATCTCCTTTGCCATCTCCTGTTTCAAATTGTTACAGATGTTTGAACTGTTTTTTATTTTTTCTAACTAAATGAAACCTATTCCCTGATTCTCTGGGAGAGTTAAACCTTGATAGCCTCAATTTGATAACTCTTGGCATTTTTTTAAAACTAGAAAATATACTCTGTATTTCAGCACTGGCTGGCTGCTGGATGGCCATTGTTAGACCGTCTGCTCACCACACGCAGTCTCATCCAATTATTTTATCTTACTAAATTTATCAGAGCCCCAAATAAGTTTCACACAAATTAAACTTTGGATACTTCATTCATGGTCCCTTAAGTGATTTTTTTTTTTCCTGGTTCTCTCCTCCGCCTTCTAAATCTCAAGAATGATTAGTATTATACCATCTGAGAATTTAAAACCCAACTCAAGTACTGCAACAATATGTTCATGTAGACAACAGGTTATAGGTGGTCTTGCAAAAGAACAGATATGGACTTTGGGGTATCATAGCTTAATACTTTGGCTTATTAACAGACTGACTTGATGTTCCACAGATGAGAGAAGAGCCCACATGCAAAGAAAATGAGGGAGTAGATGCCCTTTGGCCCAGATTTGTGTGGGGAAAAAGTATAGTGTTAGCATAGGGTGAGCTTCATGCCCAAACTTTGTAACTGTGTTAGGAAAACCTAATCAGGATGCACATGACTTATCTAACCTCAGACATTCATGGGAGTGGGAAAAAGTCTATGATTGACTCTAAGCAGACAGTTTCAGCATCATCCTCCAAACAAGTCTTGTGTTCTTATTTACTCCCCTTGAGAAAGAACTGCTCTATGGAGAGCACACACAGTCACAGACAGAAAAGTCTCCATGAAGAACTTTCCCACCAAAGACAAGCCTACCACATAATTATGTAACAGAATTTTATCTCAAAAATATTCAGTGTCCATAATGTAGTGAAAAAGCATAGTTACTGTGAAATTATAGTGTATACATATATCTTAGTTTAGCATGAGGGCCTTAAAATAATGTTCCTGGATAAATTTTCTTTGGCGTTGTTATAGGTTGTTTATGTAGCATTTAGTCACAGTAATAACAAATACCTGGTAGATTTCTGGGGAAATCTATGTACTGAGTCAAGCAGTGTAGTGGTTTTTACATTGAAGTATCTCGCCGCACAAAACGTGCCAACAGCTAACAGAACTTATTTAACCTCCTCTCATTTACTTCAAGTGTAATGACTTAGAATAAGGGGGAAAATGACAGGCAGATTTTGAAGATGCAGTGTGAGATTCAGACCTTGCAGGTCCCCTTGCAGAAGACTGCTCTGCATGTTGATTCTTCTTTAATTTACTCTCTTTTAAATTAGCTCACTCATTTTTAAACAGCAAGATCCTCTGGGTTGCTATGTGATTTGTTGTCAATAATACCACTGGCCACAACAGACTGCTCCCTAAATTTCAGTGGCTTAGGCCAACCGAGGTTTATTCTTCGTTTACATAAGTCCACTGTGGGTCATGTGAGCCTGCCTTCCTCCTGGAGTAACTGTCTGAAACACATGGCCTTGGGGTTGCCATGAGAAGGAAACAGATACAAAAGTGACTGAATTGGCCTTGAGCTAAATGGACTCCTTTCACCTCTTCTCATAGTCTACCTACCGGAACTGGTCACGTGGTTCTAGTTTAGCGGGCAGGGAGGCCGGGACTCACCCGAAGCACAAGGAAAGTTTAGGAATACGATGCATTATGGTTTGGGTGTGGTTTGCATGTCCCCCGCCCCCCAGGGTCTGTTGGTTCCCAGGGTGGTGTTTTGGGGAGCAGGTGGCCTTCAAACCTTCTTAGGTCATGGGATGGTGTGGGTGATTCTAATGTGACCCTTGGGGTTTTTCTTGAAGGGCTTTTACAGAAGCAGGGTGTTGCCCCCCCATCCTCTCTGCTCTTAGAGATGCAATCTGCTTGCTCTTGCACTTGTCCATGATATTAAGTGACGTGGCCACAGACTGACCCTTCAGCCACATGCTGTTTAGATTTCAGCTTCTAGAAACATGAGCAAAAAAGAAAACAAACAACAAATAAACAAAAAACTTGCTTTTCTTCATAAGTAGCTTGTGTTATTTATTTCCATTACAGTGGCAAAAGTTGCCTGATGTACTACGCCCTGTCACGGTTGGCATCTATCTGTAGATTCTAATTGCTGGTATGAGGGAGATGTTGGTTAGAGTACACTGAGTGTCCACTGGTGGCTCAGGTCAGTGACCAGCAATGGAAGGAACAGTGAGGGGCAGCGGTCACGTAGCACACTACAAAGAGAGAGTCTATGGAAGGCCACATAAACGCAAGGGGGACTGGGAGATCTCGGGGAGCTTAGATTTAAAGGTACAGTTTTCAGTGTGATTAAAGAAAACCAGTTCAGTTGTGCTTCATCACACTTGTGTTATCTGGTGGTGCAAACTGTAAGATGTGCATTCAGTCACCTGAAGGGCCTAATCTCTCCAGAGAGGCTTCAGTTGCTTGCTGAGCTCTTTTGCCTGGATGCTGATTTTGCACCTTAAACTCACAAAATTAAGCAGAATTCAGTAGGACTCTGGAGTGCCTCTTGACTAAATGTCTGTTTTGGTCACTGGGTTCTGCTCCTTAGGCCCAAAGCTTAGACTGCGCTCTCGCAGTGTCCCCTCAGCTCAGCTCTCAGTCAGCTACCTGCGAATGTGGTTTCTAGTGTTGATTTCCTCTGCTGACATTCCTTTATGAGTGGACCATGGCCTGCATTTGCTCCTTTTCTCTATTCATTTGTCATTGGACATTGGGCCTTCATTGGCTTAACTACAGAAGACTCCAGAAACCTCAGAGTTCATTTGCTTTCTGTCCTGTCTACAGCTGCTTGGTTAGCCTTGGACCAACACTGCCATTATAAGTTCCTATCAAAAAGCTCTCAGCTTCCCCTGCTTTCTTCCGCAGTCCACATTCAAACTCCTTGATTATTTTTGCTCTACTGTGCACAGCACACCTAATTTCTTTTTTCTTTTTTTTTAATTTTTTAAAAATTTATTTTGTATGTGTATGAATGTACTGTCTGCATGTAGGTTGGTGCACCTATGTCGTGCAATGCCGAAGAGGTCAGAAGAGGGCATCGGATTCCCCTGGAACTGGAGTTAAAGATGGTTCTTAGCCACCACGTGGGCTCTGGGAACTGAACCCAGGTCCTCTGCGAGAGCAGTCGGCGCTCTTAACCATCGAACCATCTCTCTCCAGCCCCTCTTACTGTTTCTTAACTAGTGCATTGCATGCTCTGTGAATTGTTCTTCAGTCATTGCATATTTCATAGCAGTTGGCTGTATGCCTGGCATAGTGAGATTCTTTAAGGAAATATGTTTACTGATTACAGGATTTTATACATTGTATCTTGACCATATTCAGACCTCTTCCCCTTTCTCCACTCTCATCTTACTACTATTCAACCCTCAACTTCATTTCCAGAGTTTAAGTTACCCAAGATGAAAGACAGCCTGAAAACACCAAGTGCAAAATTGTATAAATAAAATGTGTATGTTTTGAATAAGTTATGTCAAAACATTAACACTTTATTTTAATATTAGTTTTTGGTATTAGCATCTTACTCTCCATAATTTATAAATTATCCTTCTTCATAGATATGTATAAGAATAAGCACAGTATACTAATAATCAGGTCTAATTACTGTTTTAAGAATCCACTGAGATCTTAGAATGCGTTCCCTACAGATAAAGGCGGACTTCTGTAACTGATGAGAGGGGCAGAGTTGGGATGAAGGATCCTTGGCAATAATATCAGACAAACAGAAGACATACTGACCTGTCAAAGATAACTCTTCCTCAGAAGGAAAGCCAAAGCTCTGGGTCTGGCGATGCCTGCTGTGGGCTTAGCTCACCCACTTGAGCCTGTGCTATCCTAGCTCTGTGGCCTTCAGAAAAATATTTACCTCTATCTTCCTTTCTTCTTTTAAATTTATTATTTATTTATTTTTAGGTGTGTATTATACCTGCATGTGTGTAAGTGTACCTATGCACACAGAGGACAGAAAAGGGTATTGGATGCCCTGGAAACGGAGTTATGGACCATTGTTAGGTGCCCTGTGGGTGCTGGGAATGGAACCCAGATCTTCTGCAAAAATAGCCAGTGCTCTGAAGAGCTGAACCATCTCTCCAGCCCAGCTTTCTTCTTTGGAAAGAAGTGACTACAGGGCAGGCACGGTGGCACATGCCTTTAAATTCAGCACTTGGAAGGCAGAGGCAGGCACTTCTCTGTGAGTTCAAAGCTAGCCTGGTCTACAAAGTGAGTTCCAGAACAGACAGCTGGGGCTACAGGGAGACTCTCAAAAAAATGCAAGAAAAAAAAAGTGAATACAGCAATTTCCTCCACACTGGATTGTTTCAAGATTTTAATCTGACATTATACTAAAGTACTAAGCATAGAGGGCCCCGGTATCATTGATTTGTTTTATATGTTACGGAAGCATCAGAAATACAAAGGGTAACTTAAGTTACTAACAATGCAACATTCAAAATTTCAGGAGTGTTCATCACAAATAGATTTCCCAAATAGCGTGGTACAGCATAGCCTCCTATCCTCTGAGTAGATTGACTTAAATTAAAATAGAAAATAAATAAAAAGAAGAATTAGAGTAGACAGGAATGAAAGAATTAACACGAAACATGGTCTAACTTGATACTCTCAGTTTAAAAAGAAAAAGAACTCTGTGATCAAATAATGTATGAAAAGCAGCATTGCAGCAGACTTTCTTTTAGAAAAATATATTTCTAAAGGTTTTAACACAAGTTTTCTCAAACTATCTCATCATGGAAACCTTTGAAGGAAGGAATATTCATTTTGTTTACAGATATATACCAAGCACAAGCGCAGAGCACCTGCTCAGTGAGAACTGCTACATCTATTCTGCAGGAATGGATCAAGTTGGAAAACAGTGCTTTGTGCTTTGGTTTTCTTTAGAACCCTATTTTTGTAAATGAGTTAAATTTCTCACCAAGCCCCAAGCTGGGAAGAAGTTTGAAGGAATACAAGGTTAACAGTGACCTCCTGCTCCTCACAAGACTGGGGGCCCATCTGGTTACAGAGCTGATTCTGCATTTTCAATATAGGAGGTAGGTTGTAAGAAGAAACTTGCAGCAGTCTGGTGTCATTTCACTGGCCAGAGGTGGGTGTGAGTTGGAGAACGGACGAAACAGAAGAGAAGAGCCATGGCAAACAACTTAGCAATTCATTTTTCCACTTGTGATGGAGATCAGATCAGCTTCCATAAAGACCTGAGCCAGATGGTAGCATGAGAGAGAAGCACCCTCCAAAGATGATAAATAAATGCCACCAAAATAGGCCTCGGGCCGAAACAGCAGACTTTTGTTTATACACAGTCCCAATCTCAGCGGCAACAGCAAAATCCTCCCTTGTAAAATTACCTTGGCTGCTTCACTCTGTAAAATGTGGAGAGGAAACAAGTCATTTTCCTGATACATGAGCTCACCACTTATCTGACATCAGTTACACACCGCAAAAAAAAAAACAACAACTCTCTTTTACCCCCTGCCTAGGGATTCCCATTAATACACAATGTAATTTCACAGCCAGTGCTTGGGGAACTTTCTGGAAGCATTTTAGGCTGAACTAGTAAAGTAGAGGGTGGCATGGGTCTGGTTAATTTCAGAATATTGAAGTGTTGGAATTACAATGCGATGACAGGATTCATCAGAAGGATTTATTTCTTTGGGCCGGTGGCCTAATGAATTGGAAAATATTTTCCTATGTCTTCTTTTTCAGCTCTAAATTAAACTGACACATTTTATTAAAAAATGTCATTTTTACATATTAATGTATGAATTATGAAATGGTACATATGACAATAATGTCATCTGGGTGAAGCAGTCTAGTGAGCTCTTGCGTTTTCATTTCACTTAGAAGCGGGAACATAGAATGAAAAAGGATCTATGGAAAGCTTTATTATGTGTGTATGTTATCCAAACACACTGTGTAAATGCGTAGGGATTTTATGTGACGGCTCATATATACATCTGCCGAGGCTGTGGGGATGTAATTGCCTCGACTCATACTGTTTTGTAGAACAAAGACGGGAATAAAATAAAACCTGGTCCATTTTTACTTCAGGTTCATAGTACTAAAACCACTCCAAATGGCAAAGTTCATAGAAATTGCCGGGCAGCTGACTCAAGAGAGATGAGTGTGCTGTAATTTTGTGTAAATCTAATCAAAGGATGGTGTGGAAAAGGCTTCCGTGGTCCATTGCCAGATGCATTTGAGAATTCTGCATAGGTCACTCTTGGACTACCATGTCAGAATGACACGGCTGGCTGTGGTGGCTGCACACATCTGCCATTAAACGGTCTCCTCTAGAGCGTGAGTCACTTAGTAAACAAAGCTAGAAATACGGAGACGAATGTGAACTGGAAGTTATCTGATGGTGCCGAATTGCTTCTCTGGGCTTAAAAATCACAAAGATTAAAAATAGAAACTAACTTAAGAGTGGTAATTCCTGATGAAGATAAATATTGAATTTTATTTATATCTACATTATTCTATATTTACTAAATGGATGCTATGTTTTAACTATATTTGTCTTAACTTCATAACCACATCCATATCTATATATCTACTTATCTGCATCCATTTAGCTCAATTTTATGGATTCAGAAATAATAAAGAAGCCAGGCTTGATGGCACACATATTTAATTCCAGCACTCCAGAGATCGAGGCCAGTTTAGTCTACACAGTGAGTTCCAAACCAGCTGGAGCTACAGGGAGACCCCATCTCAAAAAACAAAACAAAACAAAAAATCTCAAAACAAAAAATAAAACAAAAAACAAAAAACAAAAACAGGTGAACAAACAAAACCCACAAATTGGCAAATAGTTTGAAAATTTGGCAGACATTATGAATATGACTTATAAAAAGACTATCTTTATTAACAAGTTACCTTTATTGAATATATTATGATCAGATTTCACTAACATCAATGATGTGAATTTTAGGAATAAAAAAAATCAAGTGTCAGAGGAACCTAAACAATGAAGGTTGAACTTTAATGTATTCCAGAGTGCAATTATAGAGCAGGTGACCCAGATTTGGGAATTAATGATAGACTAATAGGTGACTATATTAATTATGTCAATTGACTGTTATCTCTTAGTACATTTGTGTTATATAAAAAATATTATAAAAAAATATTATCATGTTACTAGTTCACAAATCCCTCAGTTTATTTCTCACAGTTCCCCAGGCTAGTGCTCTAAGCTCAAGGCAACTATAGACTTGCTGTTTGGTGAGCATCTGCTTTCTGGTAGGAACTATCGTCTAGCTCCATCCTTATGTGGCTGAGTGAATGAGGTCTCTGTAGTGCCTTTATAGGGGCTCTAATCCCAGTCACGAGTGGCATACAACTATGTTAGTAAATGGCACTAATGTAATTCGCTCCCACAATGTAATACCTCCTAACGCTTGATCTTCAGATTTAAGTCTCAGAATGCATTTTGAAAGGACAAAAACATTTGTCCATAGTCTTATGGTACTGCACACCACCAACTCTTAACACTATCACTGTGACCTTTGGCTCTCCTTGGATTCCATCTACTGCCTGTGTCTGTTGGACCTGGGTGCTTGCTAGCTAAAACTTAGTATGGCCAAAAAGTCCCCCATGCTGCCTCTTCAAGCTCTCCTCAAGTTTTCTGTCCCTCTAGTATCTATGTACTTGAAGACATTTGTTTCTTCACAGCTGCCGAGATTATAACCCTTCTATCAGCCCCCGCATTCAGCAGTTCCTAATGTTCTAAAAGTTCGGAAAGTCCTGTAGGCCTAGTCCAGAAACCCTCGCAGGTGTCCCTCTCTGTCCTCTCCTGCCAGTGCCTTATGTGAGCAGTGCTTTCTACTATTTTTTATCTATTATATTACAATTGCATCTTTTTCCCATTTCTGCTTGTTACTATGTAAATCTGCATTTTAAGTTCCTGCAAATATTGTCTTTCCAAAGTGCAAGTCTAGTCTTCTCACTTCCTTGGTTAAAAATCCCTGTGGGAAATCTGTTGTACCTGTAATCTACCCTCCACATTCTTTCCCAGGGCTCCTACCCTCCTCTCCCTTCGAAGTACTTTGTTCTCCAGCCAGGCAAGACTACGCATAGAGATTTCCCTGTTTGTAATATAGCTTTTCTTTTGTTCTTTGATAGGAGAATTTCTCCTGTATTCGATTAAAATGCTGATACTTACTACAACAGTCCTCATCTCTTGTACATAACAGCAATTATTCCCTTTCTTGGCTTCCTAATGTTGCATCTATCATTTTGTACTTTCATTCTGAACTAAACGGTGGATACCTCAGAGCCAATGAACATATGTGTTTTGGGTGAGGAGGGTAATACTAATGCTTATCTCAGTGCCTAGCACTCAACGGGTGTTTGATGGATACTTACTGAGTAAAGAAATGATCCAGTGGGCAATCTTTTAGGTCCTTTTGATTTTTGAGATAGTAAAGGTGGTGCAGGGAACATACCGTGCAGTAAATATAATTATTTTTCATGTTAGGAAAGGACCACAGCCGAGTTACTAGCCAGATTGTGTTTGTGTCCTCAAAGATAAATCCGTTCCTCCAGGACTCCAAGTCACTACTCTGAACTATTAACAAAACAGATCATCACCCTGGCCTTGAGCTGAAAGCCCCGGGGCGTGATTTGAAATGCATAGTGTGTAATTTCCAAGAATCAGTCTGAATTTAATGAACAAATTGTCCTTAATATAACAAATTTGGAGCTCTGTTGGGATTCCAAAACTCTTTTAATGTCTGCAAAGTTTTAGAGTCTGTCTTACTGTTGAAATGCATATGCTTTATTAAAAGCATGTATGAATTTTATCTACATTAGGGCAGTTACAAAATATATGTAGACAAACTTACAAAGCTACTTGTATTGCTTTTTCAAATGTACTTAGTTGCACTTGAAAAAGAAATAATTTAAAGAAAGAAATTGAAGAAGACATCAGAAGATGGAAAAACCTCCCATGCTCATGGATTGGGAAAATTAACATTGTAAAAATGTCCATTTTACCGAAACTCTTGTATAGATTTAACACAATCCCAATCAAAATCCCCAAGAGTTTCTTCACAGGCTTGGAAACAAATGTTCTTAAATTCATTTGGAAAAACAAAAGACCCCGAATAGCCAAAACAACCCTGAGTGAAAAGAGCTACACAGGGGGGATCTCTATACCAAACTTCAAACTATACTACAGGGCTATAGTCATAAAAACAGCCTGGTACTGGCACAAAAACAGNTTGTGGATACAATACTGAGCATACTCAGTTTGTCAAAGCTTAAGAAGAAAATATGTCAAACCCATTACTGAGCCTGCTTGTGTCCAAGACAAGGAATGATATTTGGTTGGTAAGAATGGCAGGAAGCACAAAATGAAAATGATAAGTAAGTTGAAGTGGGAGCAGGGGTAGAAAGATGGCTTGACAGTTAAGAGCACTGGTTTCTCTAGAAGAAGATCTGGATTTAATTCTCAGGACCCCTATGGTCACTAACAGCTATCTGTAACTGCAGTTCCAGGGGAATCTGATGCTCTCTTCTGAACTCAGTGGGCAATACATGATATGGGTACACTTACATACAGGGAAGTAATATACTCCTACACAGTAAAAATAAGAAATAAAATATTTGAATAGTAAGAAAGCATTTTTAAGCACATTAAAGAAGTCAGGATGGAGCAGAATCAGGAGATCAAGAGTAGCTTAGCTGCATAGTAAATTCAAGGCCAGTGTCATGTGCCTGAGAATCCATCTTGAAAGCAAGCAAGCAAGCAAGCAAGAATGTAAGAGAAAGAAAGAAAGAAAGAAAGAAAGAAAGAAAGAAAGAAAGAAAGAAAGGATAAAGGGAAAAAAAGGAAAGGAAAGGAAAGAAAATAAAAGAAAGAAAAGAAAAAAAAAAAAGAAAAGAAAAAAGAAAAGAGACTCCGGCAAAGAAATTATTATACGTTCTTGTAGCCTCCATTCCTTTTTGGCAACTGTAAAGTTTAGTCTTGTCGATTCAATAGGATGTGGACTTTCCTAGGAGATTAACTTCTGAATGTGTCTGTGAGGGAGTCTCTATACTGGATTAACTGAATTGAGAAGACCCATCCTGATTATTTTCAGTGGTACCATCCAGTGGGTTAAGGACTGGTACCATCCAGTGGGTTAAGGACCAGAACTGAATAAAGCATGTCTCTCTTCTTCCTGACTGTGGATGCAATGTAATCAACTACCTCAAGTACCTGACACAATGATTTCCCCATCTTGATGGACTATACCCTCAATCTGTGGCCAAAACTCTTCTTTCTTTAAGAAACTATGCCAGGTGTGGACATTTTCAGATATCCTGACTTGACTCATAAAAATGATAGAAAGAAATACTTCCAGACATGTTCAGTTTGTTTTGCTCGAGAAAGATTTTAGCTGGAACTAAAACGTGGCACTGTAAAACTGCATTAATATTGGCATTTCTCCAAGGGCACCTGCCTCACAGAGCTTAAAACAAATTATTTTATACCTTAACATATTGTGAGAGATAATTGCACCAAATTCTTTTTTTTTCTTGCCCTTGCCGTTGCTCCTGCTCCTGTTCCACCTCCTGCCTGCCTGCCTGCAGGTGGCCTGCCCTGGGAGTTCCAGATGGAAGTAAATCATGTTCGGGAGTGACTTAAGTCTCCTGCCTTTTTATCTGGGGGTTCGTGCCTTAATAACCTAACAGTCACTCCCTAAACGAATGGATGTGTCTGTATGTAATAAAACTATATGAAAATCTGGCCAAGTTTGGCCCATAAGTGGTGTCTTTTCTACATGGTTTCACAGAAATTCCCTATTCAGTTTGCAGCCCAGAGACGCACACAGATACCCTACACTCTCTCTGTTGTCCTTTTGCTTTTCTACCTTCTCTTTCCCAGTTAGTTTTTCCCACTTCCCAAATGAACTACCTATAAATTTGAATATAACTAGAATTGACCACTTTTAGTAATAAACTGATATATATCAGGTATAGTAATTCTTTTTTCTAGCAGAAATAATGAAGGAAGCCTGCATAATTAAATGTGCCATAGAATGCTGGATGTGTCCCTTTTGTGGAAATGGATGCTTACTAGAAGATGATAATGAAAGTAAAGCAGCAACTTCAAGGCCCGGGTCCATTTTAGTATGAGAATAAATTGCATAACCTTTAGGTTCTGCATTACATAATCATCATTTACTTAAGAAAAATGGGCCACAAAGTTACATATATACCTATCAAAAGGGACTCTAGACAAGGGAAAAGAGCCCTGGAAGGCACCTTAGTATTGCTGAAGTGGTCCTCAAGCTGATTTCACATTACAGTCTCTTCAGTTGTTCTCTGGAAGAATTTGGTAAGAGACAGTCTACACAAATTTTCTTGTTTTTGCCCATTTATATTCATAATTTTATTAATTTTCATTTCATGTCTTTTTTTATTGATGCTTTGTGTATTTCATACATCATTTTCCAATTCAGTTCAGGCATATTTCCCTTTCCCTCCCCCCATCCCAACCCACCCCATCCCAGATCATGCATTCTGACATAACTGTCTTGCATCTTTCTCTCAGTTTTTTTTCATTTTTTAGCAATAAGTGATAATTTATGAGTACAAGCATCCCTCATGTAAAACCAATTTGCAGGCTGTTGTGCCCAAACCCCCGCAGCCCCACCATCCAGTGGGGGGGGGGCTTGTATGTTCAATCAAGTTGATCAAATGAATGTCCAGACTATATTGCTGTAGTTTCGCCATTCACCCCAATCGCAGCCCTTACATTCTACCACTCCCCCTCTTCCGCAGATTGTTCCCTAGGCTTAGAAAAGGGGCACAGGTGGATGAGAAGCAAAACAGACTACTTTCTCTGGAGCTGTTGTCTTGGACTCTGGTCAATTCTGGCTGTTTCCTTTCATGGGCTGACAGTTTGTTCAGGAATAACCTTTCAAGCCTACTAATGAAGCACAAGCAATTAGATATATAGGTATTTAAACAGAACTAATAGTTATGGTAGGTTACTTTGGTATAGACACATATGTTTGGATGGTATGTTAATCCATGAATTACATTTTTTTTTCCTGTTAAATATGACAGGGTCTTACTGTGGCTTATAACATCTCCTAACCACTAGAGAATGTAAGATTATTTTTATCAAATGGTAATTTTTAAAAAAATATTTATTCATTGTATGTATCTTGTCTGCATGTATGTAAGTGTGCAGTGCCCATAGAGGGTACCAGATATTTGGGAACTGGAGTTTCAGATGGTTGTTAGTCACTAGATGGGTGCTGGGAACTGAACCCTGGTTCTTGTCAAGAGCAGCCAGTGCTCATAACTGCTGAACCATCTCTCCAGCACCTCAAATGGTGATTCTTCCAGGGGAATCCGATACCCTCTTCTGACCTCTGCTGCATTGCATGACACGGGTGCACAAACTTGTATGCAGACAGTACATTCATACACAGACAGAAATAAATAAAAGTATTAATAAAAAAATAAAATAAAAAAAGAGAAACCGCTCTCTCTACTGAGCTACTTTTCATGTGAATGTTCTTCCCGATCCTGTTTTCTTCAAACCCTGATGTGTTTGTCCATCCCAGTGGCTTCCACTCTAAAGCACCTAGTGGAAGTCTTTTGCTCCTGTCCTGTCTTCCATTTTATCATAATTCTCTGGTTTTTTTCACCCTGTTCCTTATTAATATTATTCATCAAAATCTTCTTCCTATTGACACTATTTGTCCACCCATATTTCTTCATCATTGTCTTTCACATAGTGAAATACTACTGACTCTTCTGTCTTCTTTATACAGAAGACTCTTTACCTTTCAGGATTCTATATCCACCTATTTTCATTTCTCATACTTTACCATGTGCTATCCAGTGGATTATGCCTCCTTCAATTGAAAAGGTTCATGCTGCTTGACCTTTGGACAGTATCAGTTGATTTATTTGATGAATTATTTCATATCTTGGTTTAAACATGTGACGTTTACATGGTTACAAGGTTGCTTTTTAAGATGTTTGCAGGGCTGGAGAGATGGCTCAGCGGTTAAGAGCGCTGACTGCTCTTGCAGAGGACTGGGGTTTGATTCCTAGCACCCACATGGCAGCTAAGAACCGTCTTTAACTCCAGTTCCAGGGGAATCTGATGCCCTCTTCTGACCTCCATGACATTGCACAACATGGTGCACTAATGTACATGTAGACAGTACACTCATACACACAAAAAAATAATAAATTAAGAAGATGTTTGCAGTCAACATTTGTTTCCCTCTGGTGGCAAAGCCACCATAGACCATGTGGCTTAAACAAAGGTGTTTATCCTCACAGATCTGAAGGTTGGAAAGTACAGGCCAAGACACTAGTGGACCTGAAGCCGGGAAAGTGCCCCGGGAAAGTGCCCCGGGAAAGTGCCCCTTTTCAGTGAACAGAAGTTTGATTGCTGGTGGTCTTCATACTTGGTGAAGGGACAGACACAGAAAAGAAGCTAACTCCCTGAATTTCTTTTTATAAGGCTCTAACCCATTCATGAGGGCTCCACCCTATGACCTAATCGCTTCCTAATGTCCTCAGATCCACACATGGTCACATTGGAGATTACATTTCAGCGTGTGGGTTTTAGGTAGACACGAGTATTCAGACTGCAACAGGCTATCATTTTTTCCCATTAGATTATGTAGCAGGTCTGACTAAAAAAAACATGTATTTTCACCCACTTTAGTCAGCAACATTCCCCTGGCTGGGAGATAGCTCCCAGTGCTCCTCCAATTGCAGTGCTCATACCAGCCTGTGGAGGGCGCCAGACATGGATTTATTTTAAATTCTCAAATAAACTTAAAAATTCCTTTCCACATGGATATCTAGTTCTAATGATATTTATTGAGGAGCCTTTTCTTTTTATAGGTATGTCTAGGCACTTTTGTCAAAATCAGTTTGCTGCATGCTCAGGACTTTATTTCTAGGTGTCCTATTCTCCATTGTTTTCTGTGTTGATTTTTGTGTACATCTGTGCTGTCTTAGTTAGGATACACTGTAGCACCTATGTGTTCAGACCAGATATTGTCATGGCTCCTGATTTATTCTTTTGCTAATGATTGTTTTGGTTATTGGGAATCTTCTATAATTTCATATGAGTTTTAGGATCACTCTGTGATTGTAGAGAATTGTATTTTGATATGGATTGTACTGAATTTGTAAGATACTTTGGGAAATATGAGAATTGTGACAGCATTGTTCTTTCCAACCAATGATCGTGTAGGTCTTTCCATTACTGTGCATGTATGTTTTCAGTTTCCTTCATCCTAGTTTTATAATTTCAGTGTGAATTCATTCCTATGTATTGTGTTGGTTTTGTAGCTCATGTGAATGGAATGGCTTCATTGGTTTCTCTGTCAGCAGGGTTGTTATTGATAAATGAATGTTATTGGTTTTGTATGCCAATTTTGTACTTAAAAACTGACTGAATTTGTTTAACAGTTACAGTAGTTACAGCAGCCAGTGCATAGATTCTCTTTATCAGGAATCATGTTGTCTACAAATAGATGCTTTATTTTCCTCTTTTCCTTCTTGGATAGTATTTTTTCCATTTTCTTGTTTAATTGCTTTGGCTAATATGATGTTGAAAAAAATGGTAGGTAAAAAAGTGGTTGAGCCAGGCATGGTGGCGCATGCCTTTAATCCTTGGGAGGCAGAGGCAGGTGGATCTTTGTGAGTTCAAGGCTAGCCTGGTCTACATAGTGAGTTCCAGGACAGCTGGGGCTACAGGGAGAACCTGTCTCAAAAAGACAAAAAAAAAAATAAACAGTGGCTGAATAAGAGTTGTTTTACCATAAATCTTAGAGGAAGCACATCCTGTCTTTCGGCATTTAGTCTGATTTGGACTGTCAGTTTGTCATAACTAATATTTGTGGAAATAATGAAACTATGTTCTTATGTCTTACCAACTTCCTAAAAATTTTAGCATCAAAAGTATAATTAGAGGCCTGAGGAATTTTTCTCAAGAGTGTACCTACCCCCTGGGTTTGACCCCCAGCCATGCAATGCAGTATAATGCAATCAATCAATCAATCAATCAATCAAGGAAGCTTAAAAGTGAAAAACAGGCAATGAATTACATTAAATTAAGAAGCTTCTGCACCACAAAGGAACAATCTATAGAATAAGAAACTATCTACAGAAACAAAAATATTTGCTATTTGTCTGACTACATAAAGAAATGAAAAAAGGAAACTCTCAACAATCAAATAAAAATAATCTGATTAAAAAGTGTATTAATGATACAAATATATATTTCTCAAAAGAAGATAAACATGGGGCTGGGGAAATAACCAGCTGGTAATGTGCTTGCCTTGTAGACACATAGGCCTCAATACCCATGTAAAAAAAGGCCAGGTGTGGCAGCAAGTATTTCTAATGCCAATATTGGCAGATCCCAGGTTTAGGCCAAGGAGTAGCGCAGCCTATTTGGAGAATTCAAGGCCAACTACAGATTCAGTGTCAAAAACAAAAAAATGTGGATAGCATCTGAGGTCTGATACCCAATGTTGTCCTCTGACCTCAACATGTATCTGCACATACATGCATGTACTCATCTGTGTATACCTCTACACACAGAAGCACACCCACATATCTATACACACATGGGCATATAGATATATTTACATATACACACAAAGAAGATAAAAAAATCCTTAAAATATATGTAAACGTTTTTTCAATATCAATAATCAGCAGAGAAATTCAAATAAAAAGCACAGTGAGATATTACCTCATCCAAGTCAAGTGGCTATATGTTAATTGGAATTCATTTACAGAGGGGATAATGTCCTTCCTAGAAGCCATAGGTTTCCAAATAAAAGACCCAGAGCCTGGCATGGGATTCCTCCCCCTGAACTGTTGTTCAGGTTTGTCCTAGAGACCACCCAAATGATATAGTTATGGTAGTTCCAGTGGAAGTATCCCTCATGTGCTCCAAGTATTTGAACACTTAGTCCCTAGTTTGTGGCTCTTTTTCAGGAGGGTCAGGAAACATTCAGGAGGCATGGCCCTGCTGCTAGAGATGTTACTCTGCTTCCTGTGCTTGCCTGAAGATGTAAGCCCTCGGCTTTCTGCTCTGGCCAGCTCTGCTACCATGGTCTTGCCATGATGGATTCTTACCACTCTGCAACCACAAGCCCAGTAAACTCTCCCTTCTATGTGTTTCCTTAGACATGGTGTTTACTGCAGCAACAGAAAAGTAATCTAACAGGCTATTATTGCCATTCCTCTTGGTTGTCCATGAGGACTTGATGATAAGACCCTATTGCTGAAGACACTGCATACTCGGGTCACAGGACATTGAGAAATCAGGGTGGAACACATCCTCAGTCTCCTTTTTTTACTTCTATTTACCTACTTGCAGAACTGGAAGCTTAGAAATTATGTTTGATGCCTTTTAAAAGCTAATCATAATAAGAGAATAGGAAGCAGGGGGGGGAAGAGTATAGCAGAGATTTTCTTCTCTTAGTTCTGTAACAGATTCAGGGACCCTGCTTAATATTTTATGACATTCTTTATTATGAGTGTATTTCTAGGTAGAAGACAGTTTCATTTGAACAAGGAAAGCTCTAGAAAAGAGAAGGTGTTCTCAATGGGCTGCTGGGTGACGCGTGAGGCGTTTTCTTCTCAGTTCACATTCCCTGCTATGATTAGCCCAGCTTTAACCCATTTATATGGCTTCACTCCCTTATGGGAAGGAATGAACACAGTAATGTAAACTCTGGAAACAGCTTTGCTTTCTACAATTTCCTTCAAATCCCTCTTGTTGCCTATTCCATATCAATTTGGCAACTCAGTAAGAAGGCAATGCCAGGTTTGGCTTTTATAAAGTCTACATTAAGCCAGTGTTGTCATATTTTAATATTAAATTTGCATTCTAATTTAAAAACAACATCCTCTTTTAAGTCTTACTTGTCTTGAGAGCTTCTTCTCCAGCTATAGAAAGAAGAGACAGTCTACCCTTTTGAATTCCTCCACTAACTCATATCCCACCACCTCCTTCTGACCCTTCAGAGGCAGATGAAGATGGGCAGTTATAGTAATGGGACAAAGGACTTGTCTCTCACAGTGGCCTGGCTGAGTTACCTCTTAGGCTTTTGAACACTCACTGTATTAGACACATGAGCTCACCCTTCTCCTGCCCCACTCATGCACAGATACCAGTGACTTGTGAAGTTGTACTCTTTTCTAGGCATCCCTGTTTTTACGCTCCTTGGTATAGACAGAATACTCTTGTGAAATGTCTGAAGATGGGCTGAAACACACCTGCTTTATCTGGGGCGGTCTCAGGTGTCACCACCCTCTGGTGCACTGAAGAACAGGCAGGTGCTACTGCTCCCCATTGCTCCTGTGACTTTTCTCAGTCTCTGTCTGACTCCTGAGCATCTGTAGTTAAGGAGAGTCCAGTCTGCACACAGGCTCCAGTCCCTGGAGTATGTATGAGTCATCGTTTGCTGTGCTCCAGCTGGGGACCCGTCCAGCTGGCAGGAGATACAAGTCCTTTGCCTCTCACAGACCACCTCACTGTCTGAGCTTGTACCTCCAGTAACCTACTGCTTGGATTATAACAGTCGGGAGGCAGGGGGACAAGAAAGTACCTGTCACAATGCTCTGCACACCTCTGGACTCACTTCAAAGAAATGACTTCTCTTCCTCTCCTCTGACATCTCGCTGGTCTCTTTTTATAGTCTCCCTGGGCTGATTTAGGATGGTTAGATACTGCTTAGCCAGCCCTGTGGGGACTATCTAATCTAGTGCCTCCCTTTGGAATGTATTGGTACTTAAAAGGTCATTAGAGTAAGCTTAAGGCTTTAGCTAAAAATTTTAGACAAGAGGAAACGTTCTGTTCTACAACCTGTTGTGGTGGCCAAGAACCAAACACCCCTATGCAAGCACATTTCATGAGTCGCTGGCTTTCTAGTTATTGAAATGAGACCGAGCAACATCTGAAAAGTCAGTGTTCTCTCCTACAGAAACTCTTCTCTGCCCCCGCCTCCTCCAAATAGCTGAGCAGAGCTCTGGAAGTATGGCTTGTGGTTTCAGGGCGGGAAGAAGCAAGTTGGAACCCACAAAGTAAAAATGCACTGGCAGTACTCCTACCAGCTCATGGTCAGCTAAGAATCTTTAGCTTTCTGAGACAGTGCGTATCTACTCTTGCCATGAAATTATCAGTGCTCTGTGGGTGCCAGGAAAATCTAGATGGTGCTAATGTCATATCAGGAACACCAATAAAGATTATAATTGAACTGTCATAAGATGGGAGAAATATAGTTTAAAGAATTTTTTTTTAATCTTAAGACTTCCAAATACTATAGTTTCCCAGGAAAATGAAGCCAACACTATAGTCCTTGGGGTCAAGGTCACCCTTGCCTTCAGAGGTACAGTATTTATGAGACGTGGCATTGGATCGGGAACTGTGGTAGTTAACTTGTCGTCACTGTGACCAAATGCCTGGGAAAAACATCTTAAAGATGATGGGTTTATTTTCACTCATGGCTTCAGATGTTTTGCATCATGGTCATTTAACCCATATCTTATATCCAGAGATGAGGCTGAACACATAGAAGGAAGCAAAACTGCTCACTACAAGGCAGCCAGGAAGCACAGAGAATACTACTAGAAGGGGCAGATCAAAACATATCCCTAAGGACACATACTACTGACCTGCTTCATCCAACAAGGCCTACCTCTTGAGTTTCTAGCACCTCCCCAAATAATGCCACCTGTAACACATAAGCCTGTGAGGAATTTCCTTTTTATTTTATTTTTTATTTTTATTTTTTTTGTTCTTTTTGAGACAGGGTCTCCCTGTGGCTCTGGCTGTCCTGGAACTCACTCTGTAGACCAGGCTGGCCTTGAACTCACAGAGATCCGCATGCCTCTGCCTCCCAAGTGCTAGGATTAAAGTCGTGCGCCACCAACAGATACAGAGGAGGGTACTGCATAAATATTAGTCAGTGGGTAAGTTATCAGTTCCTTGCTATAGTTAATAGATTTATTAAAATATATTGGTGCTTGCACCCAAGATCTTCAGGGAAGAAGAAAATTAGCTGTGTAATTTGTAAATCTTCACTTTACTTTTTATTTATTACTGTATTCAAAAGATTTCTCATATATTTATGACAAATGTTGCAAAACCTTGAAGGAAAAAAAAAAACATTAAGAGCAAAACTGGGCCTAAAAGGCCTTGCCTTTTACAGGGGAGAGAGGCCATCGGATTAGAAAATATTACTATTATAGGAGCTGGAGAGATGGCCTAGCGGTTAAGAGCGCCGACCGTTCTTACAGAGGACCCGGGTTCGATCCCCAGCACCCACATGGCGGCCAAGAACCGTCTGAAACTCCAGTTCCAGGAGAACTCCAGTTCCAGGGGAATCCAAGACCCTCTTCTGACCTCCGCGGCATTGCACGACACGGGTGCACAGACTTGCATGCAGACAGTACATTCATACAAATACAGAAATAAATAAAAATTAATAATAAAAAAATTTAAAAAAAAAAAAAAAAAAAAAAGAAAATATTACTATTATAAAGGGAAATATCCTGCAGAAAGCTGAAAGGAAGAAGGCTCTGCACCTACTTGGACAGGATGGATCATTTGAACTCAGATATAAATGGTAAAGCAAAATTTGAAGGCTACAGATGGCAGAAGGAGCAGCAAGCTAGTATACAATTTTCACTGATGGTCAAGCCCAGTTTGGGGGAAAGATAATTCTTAGACCAATGGAGTTCTCAATGACTTCTTTGAGGAAAATGATTATGCATTTTGGGGGAAGGTATTTTTGAGACAGGGTCTCCCTTTAGTCCCACCTGGCCTGGAACTCACTCTGTAGACCAGGCTGGCCTTGAACTTACAGAGATCCACCTGCCTCTGCGTCCCAAGTGGTAGGATTAAAGGTGTGTGCCACCACACCCGAGGATGCATTTTTTTTAAATGAAAGTCAACCACTGTAATTGATGTGTAGGATGCAAAGCAGAAATACTTCCTATCATCAGTGCTCAGGGAGAGAAGCAGCTGTCCTGACCCTGGGCCTCTTGATCAAGATCTCAGGCTTGGTTCTGGGCTCCGACACCTCACCATGAGTGCAGTCAGTGGAGGAGCTGCAGAGGAGCTGGCAGTCCTCCCCCAACACTGATGAAAGGCTCCCAGGCCACCAAACTGTCCCAAGTCTAGCATTATAACACAGACCAGGAAACACATAACAATTCAGATAGAAAGAATTGTTTCTACAGCTTGGAGTTCCACACTTTCCTGACCCTTTGAAGTTAGAGTTATGTTTAGCCTTTTACCTATGGCCAATGTTTTGATCCAGCAACCAAAACAACAACAATAATAACAATGAAAATTTCTAATTTTTCTAATTAATTTCTAAATAAAATGTCTAACAGACCAAAAACCCAAAGAAGCTCCTTGGATCCAAATTCTGTCTTGCAAAATATAATTTGGAAAAATATTCGTGCCCTTATTTTTTTAAAACTACTTTTTATTGATCGAATAATCACAATGTATTCTGTTCATGTTCGGTCACCTTCCTCCCTCTCCACCCCCTAACACACCCCTCTGACTTCATGTCCTCTATTATTGTCTTTATTTTTATGGAATTTTTGCCAATTTCATGCAATGTATTTCAATTACATTTAGACCTCCTTCCTTATCTGCACTCCCCTTAAAAACCCCCAATTAATTTCATGTTCTCCCTTCTTTCTCTGCCAAGTGCCCTTCTGTATGGGTCTATCCTCTTTATCCTGGTTAACTTACCCAGCATCGTACCCTTAAAGAAAACTGATTCTCCCTCCCCCAACAGCTATCAATTGCCAATAGTTCCTCAATGAGAGTGAGGGCTTCTTCCCTCTCCCCCTCTATGCTGGGAATTTGTCTGCCTTGCACTTACATAGATCCTGTGCATTGTCACCGTTGCTTAGTTCACAGGAGTAATGACCCAGGTGTCCAGAAAACTGTTTCCTTGTGCTGATTCACTACCCCTGTCTCTTATACGTTTTCTGACCCTCTTGTACAATTATCCATGAGTCTTAGGAGGCAAACGTTTGATATAGGTATGCTATTCAGGAATAAACCCTCTGCAGCTAGCTATTCTCTGCTTATTGTCCACCTGGGGTCTCTGTAACAATCACCATCTGCTGCATGAAGGAGCTTTTCTAGCTAAAGTCGGCAGATGCACTAATCTATGTATAGAGCAATAAATCATTAGGATTCAGTTGAATACTATGTCCATTTGGTGTAATAATAATATCAGGCTCAGGGCTGGAGAGATGGCTCAGTCATTAAGAGCACCAACTGCTCTTGCAGAGGACCTGGGTTCAATTCCCAGCACCCACATGGTGGCTAAGAACCATCTTTGACTCCAGTTCCAGGGGAATCCGACACCCTCTTCTGACCTCCACAGGCATTGCAGGACATGGGCGCACTGACCTGCATTCAGACAGTACACTCATACACATAAAAATAATAATAAATAAATAAAAATTATAAAAAAAATAGTATTAGGCTCTCCCCTATGGCCTGTGACCTGTGTAGCCACAGGTTCCTAGCCTGATGTCAGTGCCAGGTGTAGGTTCCCTTATGCATCTGACCTAAATCCAATCAGAAAGTGATAAGTCTTGAAGTTGGGGCACTGATTGCTGATCTCACTTAGCAGCTTATATAGTGCTCTCCAAAGCTATGAGAGCTAGTCTTTAGGGAAAATGGCTTGCTGGTTGTATGGCATAGGCAGGTAGGATATGCTGAAGAGGCAGAGGCAGGAGGATCTGAAACTTGGGACCAACCTGGAATACACACTTTAAGTGTGTTCTTTTTTTTTTTTTTTGTCTTTTCAAGACAGGGTCTCTCTATAGCCCCAGCTGTCCTGGAATTCACTCTGTAGACCAGGCTGGCCTTGAACTCACAGAGATCAGCCTGCCTCTGCCTCTGCCTCTGTAGTGCGAGGATAACGGCACGCACCACGACACAACACTTAACTGTGTTCTTTAACAATATTACCCTGATTACCCTGTCCCAATACCCTCATATACCTCCCTCCTTTCCCAATCAACCTACCTGCTGTTATTTTGTTACTTCTCTCCTTATGCTTATGTTGGATCTGATTTTCTTTCTTTTTATAGTTTCCTGAGATTTAAGCTTGGAATATTAATTTTAGACCTTTCTATTTTCCCATTTTTATAAGTTATATTTTTATTTAGTTCAAGATATTTTAAAACCCCTCTTGAGATTTATTTGTCCCATGCCATGGACCATTTAGAAGGTTGGAGATGCAGAAAATTTAGAGATTTTTTTTCTAGCTTTTTGTTGTGGACTTTTAGTTGAATTCTATTGTGATCTGAAAACACACTTTGGATATTTTCTGGTTCATTAAATTTATTAAAGTATATTTTATATCCAGAATGTGATATAAACATTCTCTGAGAATGTTACATGTGAACATGAAATGAATGAAAGTGCATACTGTAGATAGTGGATAGAATGTTCCATGAATACTAGCTCTATCCACTTGTCTGACAGAACTTTTGAGTCCAGCTGTGCTCTACCTGATTTTCCACCTCTGGATCCATCCTGTTACTCATTGTTGACATTATGCAATTAAAGCCAGATATAATAATGGATTTATCTATTCCTCCTTGGCGTTTTATCAGTTTTTGCCTTGTGTGTTTATATTCAGTTGTTATGGGAATGCACATTGAAAATTCTATCATAATTGGAAAATTGACCTACTCATCATCATATAATTCCCTTTTTTTGGGGGGAGGTCTTTTTGAGACAGGGTCTCCCTGTAGCCCAGTTGTCCTGGAACTCACTCTGTAGACCACGCTAGCCTTGAACTCACAAAGATCTGCCTGCCTCTGCCTCCCAAGTGCTAGGATTAAAGGTGTGCATCACCACGCCTGACTATAATTCCCTTTTATCACTGGTAACTTTTCTTACACTGAATTAAGTGTGCCTTGTTTATCTACTTTTCTTTTAGTCAGTGTTAGAATGGTATATATTTCTTTATTCCTTTAATTTTGATTGATTTGGGTATTTATATTGAAAGTTACATTCTTATAGACAGTATATAATAGTATGGTCATAAATTGTGATCACTATAATATTGTTCTTCTTTGGCACTTCCTTTGAGGTGGTTATCATCTCCTACACAGCATCATGACTGCCCTTGGACTCTAATGAAGCCCAAGATTGTCAAAGAGGACCAAGAAGTTCATCTGACGTCAGTCTGACAAATATGTCATAATTAAGTACAACTGGCAAAAATCTGAACATTTATCATTTTTTTAAAGCAGTTTTTTTTTATTTTATTTATTTTTGTATGTGTATGAGTATACTGTCTGCATGTATGTCTGTGCACCCGTGTCGTGCAATGCTGCGGAGGTCAGAAGAGGGTTTCAGATTCCCCTGGAACTAGAGTTCTCCTGGAATTGGAGTTACAGACGGTTCTTAGCTGCCATGTGGGTGCTGGGGATTGAACTCGGTCCTCTGCAAGAGCAGTCGGTGCTCTTAACCGCTAGACTATCTCTCCAGCCCCAAGAGGGTGTCGGATTCCACTGGAACTGGGGTTCTGGATTGGAGTTACAGACGGTTCTCAGCTGCCATGTGGGTGCTGGGGATCGAACTTGGGTCCTCTGCAAGAGCAGTCTCGGTGCTCTTAACAGCTAGGCCATCTCTCCAGCCCCCAATCATTTCAAATTATAACAAATTTACAACAGAGTGTGGGGAAGATTCAAGTGCCAAATCATGATTCCCAACATTGGTTATAGGATAACAAGGAAAAAAAACCACATGCTGTTCCGTGGCTTTTGGAAGATCCTTGTCCACAACATCTAGGAGCTGGAAGTACTCCTGATGTACAACAAATCTGACTGTGCTGAGATGGAACACAACATTTCCTCTAAGAACTGCAAAGCCATCATGGAATAACAGCAAGAAGACCTGGGTTCAATTCTCAGCATCCACTTTGAGGTTAACAGAACCTCCATAACTACAGTTCTGGGGAATCTGATACCCTCTCTTGTCCTCCAGGGGTATTGCATTACATGGGTACACTTACATACATGCAGGCAATACACTCATAAACATAAAATTAAAAATGTAAAAAAGTAAATCTGAAATAAACATTGATATTTAAAATGATTATTGATATAGTCTATATATAGAGTCAAATGTGTAACCCCGAATGTCCTTTGGTGTGGACCCATCCAGTGGGAAGCCAGGTTAACCTACTGAGTCTTAACACACTTAACAGAGACTCTCTCCTTCCCAGCAGCCATGGGTTTTCAGTAGTTCCTCAGGTAGGGTTGGGGTCTTGCCCATGCTGTTACCCTTGATGTGAGTTCATGTGAGTTATTCCCAGCTGTGTGGAGACCTCTGTTTTCTTGTGGTTATCCACCACATCTGATTCTTACATTCTTTCTTCCTCCTTTTCCACAATGATACCAGAGAGAGAGAGAGAGAGAGAGAGAGAGAGAGAGAGTTAGTTTGGTACAGAAGTTTGATATAGGTGTCCTATTCAGGGATAAGGGATAAGATACACTGGCCAGTTGTGCATTTGTATGTTAATCACCCTCCATTGCATAAGACAGCTTCTCTGGTGAGAGTCAAGAAATCAAGCTGGTACTGACTTTAGCGCTTCATCTCTACTGGCTTGCTTTCATAGTGCTGGAAGGGGCTGTGCATGCTACTGGAAGGAAAAAAAAATAATTATTAATCTTATCCAACTGTGAATCCTTTGTGCTTTAACAACTGGCAAGATATGGTGGCAGGAATATTCTGGAAGTAAACAACTGGGTTTAAGATCTGCTTATAGGAGATCTCCTGAGCCCAGTGGCAGGAAGAGGGGGAGACAGGTAGGAACTGGGTGCCTTGGCGAGCTGATTGCTGATCGTTTGGTCCTGCTGTCTTTGGTTTGATTGGCCTTTGTGGCTGTGAGGTTGGAGTTATCCCCCCAGCTGGGATTAAAGGTGTGGTCTTTGGCTTGATTAGATCTAGTGGCTGTGGGGGCGGAGTTATCCTCCCAGCCGGTATTAAAGGCACGCTTGTGTGACTCTTGAGATTTGAGATCTCTTGAGCCCAGCGGCAGGAAGAGGGGAAGACAGGTAGGAACTGGGTGCCTTGGCGAGCTGATTGCTGATCGTTTGGTCCTGCTGTCTTTGGTTTGATTGGCCTTTGTGGCTGTGAGGTTGGAGTTATCCCCCCAGCTGGGATTAAAGGTGTGGTCTTTGGCTTGATTAGATCTAGTGGCTGTGGGGGCGGAGTTATCCTCCCAGCCGGTATTAAAGGCACGCTTGTGTGACTCTTGAGATTTGAGATCTCTTGAGCCCAGCGGCAGGAAGAGGGGAAGACAGGTAGGAACTGGGTGCCTTGGCGAGCTGATTGCTGATCGTTTGGTCCTGCTGTCTTTGGTTTGATTGGCCTTTGTGGCTGTGAGGTTGGAGTTATCCCCCCAGCTGGGATTAAAGGTGTGGTCTTTGGCTTGATTAGATCTAGTGGCTGTGGGGGCGGAGTTATCCTCCCAGCCGGTATTAAAGGCACGCTTGTGTGACTCTTGAGATTTGAGATCTCTTGAGCCCAGCGGCAGGAAGAGGGGAAGACAGGTAGGAACTGGGTGCCTTGGCGAGCTGATTGCTGATCGTTTGGTCCTGCTGTCTTTGGTTTGATTGGCCTTTGTGGCTGTGAGGTTGGAGTTATCCCCCCAGCTGGGATTAAAGGTGTGGTCTTTGGCTTGATTAGATCTAGTGGCTGTGGGGGCGGAGTTATCCTCCCAGCCGGTATTAAAGGCACGCTTGTGTGACTCTTGAGATTTGAGATCTCTTGAGCCCAGCGGCAGGAAGAGGGGAAGACAGGTAGGAACTGGGTGCCTTGGCGAGCTGATTGCTGATCGTTTGGTCCTGCTGTCTTTGGTTTGATTGGCCTTTGTGGCTGTGAGGTTGGAGTTATCCCCCCAGCTGGGATTAAAGGTGTGGTCTTTGGCTTGATTAGATCTAGTGGCTGTGGGGGCGGAGTTATCCTCCCAGCCGGTATTAAAGGCACGCTTGTGTGACTCTTGAGATTTGAGATCTCTTGAGCCCAGCGGCAGGAAGAGGGGAAGACAGGTAGGAACTGGGTGCCTTGGCGAGCTGATTGCTGATCGTTTGGTCCTGCTGTCTTTGGTTTGATTGGCCTTTGTGGCTGTGAGGTTGGAGTTATCCCCCCAGCTGGGATTAAAGGTGTGGTCTTTGGCTTGATTAGATCTAGTGGCTGTGGGGGCGGAGTTATCCTCCCAGCCGGTATTAAAGGCACGCTTGTGTGACTCTTGAGATTTGAGATCTCTTGAGCCCAGCGGCAGGAAGAGGGGAAGACAGGTAGGAACTGGGTGCCTTGGCGAGCTGATTGCTGATCGTTTGGTCCTGCTGTCTTTGGTTTGATTGGCCTTTGTGGCTGTGAGGTTGGAGTTATCCCCCCAGCTGGGATTAAAGGTGTGGTCTTTGGCTTGATTAGATCTAGTGGCTGTGGGGGCGGAGTTATCCTCCCAGCCGGTATTAAAGGCACGCTTGTGTGACTCTTGAGATTTGAGATCTCTTGAGCCCAGCGGCAGGAAGAGGGGAAGACAGGTAGGAACTGGGTGCCTTGGCGAGCTGATTGCTGATCGTTTGGTCCTGCTGTCTTTGGTTTGATTGGCCTTTGTGGCTGTGAGGTTGGAGTTATCCCCCCAGCTGGGATTAAAGGTGTGGTCTTTGGCTTGATTAGATCTAGTGGCTGTGGGGGCGGAGTTATCCTCCCAGCCGGTATTAAAGGCACGCTTGTGTGACTCTTGAGATTTGAGATCTCTTGAGCCCAGCGGCAGGAAGAGGGGAAGACAGGTAGGAACTGGGTGCCTTGGCGAGCTGATTGCTGATCGTTTGGTCCTGCTGTCTTTGGTTTGATTGGCCTTTGTGGCTGTGAGGTTGGAGTTATCCCCCCAGCTGGGATTAAAGGTGTGGTCTTTGGCTTGATTAGATCTAGTGGCTGTGGGGGCGGAGTTATCCTCCCAGCCGGTATTAAAGGCACGCTTGTGTGACTCTTGAGATTTGAGATCTCTTGAGCCCAGCGGCAGGAAGAGGGGAAGACAGGTAGGAACTGGGTGCCTTGGCGAGCTGATTGCTGATCGTTTGGTCCTGCTGTCTTTGGTTTGATTGGCCTTTGTGGCTGTGAGGTTGGAGTTATCCCCCCAGCTGGGATTAAAGGTGTGGTCTTTGGCTTGATTAGATCTAGTGGCTGTGGGGGCGGAGTTATCCTCCCAGCCGGTATTAAAGGCACGCTTGTGTGACTCTTGAGATTTGAGATCTCTTGAGCCCAGCGGCAGGAAGAGGGGAAGACAGGTAGGAACTGGGTGCCTTGGCGAGCTGATTGCTGATCGTTTGGTCCTGCTGTCTTTGGTTTGATTGGCCTTTGTGGCTGTGAGGTTGGAGTTATCCCCCCAGCTGGGATTAAAGGTGTGGTCTTTGGCTTGATTAGATCTAGTGGCTGTGGGGGCGGAGTTATCCTCCCAGCCGGTATTAAAGGCACGCTTGTGTGACTCTTGAGATTTGAGATCTCTTGAGCCCAGCGGCAGGAAGAGGGGAAGACAGGTAGGAACTGGGTGCCTTGGCGAGCTGATTGCTGATCGTTTGGTCCTGCTGTCTTTGGTTTGATTGGCCTTTGTGGCTGTGAGGTTGGAGTTATCCCCCCAGCTGGGATTAAAGGTGTGGTCTTTGGCTTGATTAGATCTAGTGGCTGTGGGGGCGGAGTTATCCTCCCAGCCGGTATTAAAGGCACGCTTGTGTGACTCTTGAGATTTGAGATCTCTTGAGCCCAGCGGCAGGAAGAGGGGAAGACAGGTAGGAACTGGGTGCCTTGGCGAGCTGATTGCTGATCGTTTGGTCCTGCTGTCTTTGGTTTGATTGGCCTTTGTGGCTGTGAGGTTGGAGTTATCCCCCCAGCTGGGATTAAAGGTGTGGTCTTTGGCTTGATTAGATCTAGTGGCTGTGGGGGCGGAGTTATCCTCCCAGCCGGTATTAAAGGCACGCTTGTGTGACTCTTGAGATTTGAGATCTCTTGAGCCCAGCGGCAGGAAGAGGGGAAGACAGGTAGGAACTGGGTGCCTTGGCGAGCTGATTGCTGATCGTTTGGTCCTGCTGTCTTTGGTTTGATTGGCCTTTGTGGCTGTGAGGTTGGAGTTATCCCCCCAGCTGGGATTAAAGGTGTGGTCTTTGGCTTGATTAGATCTAGTGGCTGTGGGGGCGGAGTTATCCTCCCAGCCGGTATTAAAGGCACGCTTGTGTGACTCTTGAGATTTGAGATCTCTTGAGCCCAGCGGCAGGAAGAGGGGAAGACAGGTAGGAACTGGGTGCCTTGGCGAGCTGATTGCTGATCGTTTGGTCCTGCTGTCTTTGGTTTGATTGGCCTTTGTGGCTGTGAGGTTGGAGTTATCCCCCCAGCTGGGATTAAAGGTGTGGTCTTTGGCTTGATTAGATCTAGTGGCTGTGGGGGCGGAGTTATCCTCCCAGCCGGTATTAAAGGCACGCTTGTGTGACTCTTGAGATTTGAGATCTCTTGAGCCCAGCGGCAGGAAGAGGGGAAGACAGGTAGGAACTGGGTGCCTTGGCGAGCTGATTGCTGATCGTTTGGTCCTGCTGTCTTTGGTTTGATTGGCCTTTGTGGCTGTGAGGTTGGAGTTATCCCCCCAGCTGGGATTAAAGGTGTGGTCTTTGGCTTGATTAGATCTAGTGGCTGTGGGGGCGGAGTTATCCTCCCAGCCGGTATTAAAGGCACGCTTGTGTGACTCTTGAGATTTGAGATCTCTTGAGCCCAGCGGCAGGAAGAGGGGAAGACAGGTAGGAACTGGGTGCCTTGGCGAGCTGATTGCTGATCGTTTGGTCCTGCTGTCTTTGGTTTGATTGGCCTTTGTGGCTGTGAGGTTGGAGTTATCCCCCCAGCTGGGATTAAAGGTGTGGTCTTTGGCTTGATTAGATCTAGTGGCTGTGGGGGCGGAGTTATCCTCCCAGCCGGTATTAAAGGCACGCTTGTGTGACTCTTGAGATTTGAGATCTCTTGAGCCCAGCGGCAGGAAGAGGGGAAGACAGGTAGGAACTGGGTGCCTTGGCGAGCTGATTGCTGATCGTTTGGTCCTGCTGTCTTTGGTTTGATTGGCCTTTGTGGCTGTGAGGTTGGAGTTATCCCCCCAGCTGGGATTAAAGGTGTGGTCTTTGGCTTGATTAGATCTAGTGGCTGTGGGGGCGGAGTTATCCTCCCAGCCGGTATTAAAGGCACGCTTGTGTGACTCTTGAGATTTGAGATCTCTTGAGCCCAGCGGCAGGAAGAGGGGAAGACAGGTAGGAACTGGGTGCCTTGGCGAGCTGATTGCTGATCGTTTGGTCCTGCTGTCTTTGGTTTGATTGGCCTTTGTGGCTGTGAGGTTGGAGTTATCCCCCCAGCTGGGATTAAAGGTGTGGTCTTTGGCTTGATTAGATCTAGTGGCTGTGGGGGCGGAGTTATCCTCCCAGCCGGTATTAAAGGCACGCTTGTGTGACTCTTGAGATTTGAGATCTCTTGAGCCCAGCGGCAGGAAGAGGGGAAGACAGGTAGGAACTGGGTGCCTTGGCGAGCTGATTGCTGATCGTTTGGTCCTGCTGTCTTTGGTTTGATTGGCCTTTGTGGCTGTGAGGTTGGAGTTATCCCCCCAGCTGGGATTAAAGGTGTGGTCTTTGGCTTGATTAGATCTAGTGGCTGTGGGGGCGGAGTTATCCTCCCAGCCGGTATTAAAGGCACGCTTGTGTGACTCTTGAGATTTGAGATCTCTTGAGCCCAGCGGCAGGAAGAGGGGAAGACAGGTAGGAACTGGGTGCCTTGGCGAGCTGATTGCTGATCGTTTGGTCCTGCTGTCTTTGGTTTGATTGGCCTTTGTGGCTGTGAGGTTGGAGTTATCCCCCCAGCTGGGATTAAAGGTGTGGTCTTTGGCTTGATTAGATCTAGTGGCTGTGGGGGCGGAGTTATCCTCCCAGCCGGTATTAAAGGCACGCTTGTGTGACTCTTGAGATTTGAGATCTCTTGAGCCCAGCGGCAGGAAGAGGGGAAGACAGGTAGGAACTGGGTGCCTTGGCGAGCTGATTGCTGATCGTTTGGTCCTGCTGTCTTTGGTTTGATTGGCCTTTGTGGCTGTGAGGTTGGAGTTATCCCCCCAGCTGGGATTAAAGGTGTGGTCTTTGGCTTGATTAGATCTAGTGGCTGTGGGGGCGGAGTTATCCTCCCAGCCGGTATTAAAGGCACGCTTGTGTGACTCTTGAGATTTGAGATCTCTTGAGCCCAGCGGCAGGAAGAGGGGAAGACAGGTAGGAACTGGGTGCCTTGGCGAGCTGATTGCTGATCGTTTGGTCCTGCTGTCTTTGGTTTGATTGGCCTTTGTGGCTGTGAGGTTGGAGTTATCCCCCCAGCTGGGATTAAAGGTGTGGTCTTTGGCTTGATTAGATCTAGTGGCTGTGGGGGCGGAGTTATCCTCCCAGCCGGTATTAAAGGCACGCTTGTGTGACTCTTGAGATTTGAGATCTCTTGAGCCCAGCGGCAGGAAGAGGGGAAGACAGGTAGGAACTGGGTGCCTTGGCGAGCTGATTGCTGATCGTTTGGTCCTGCTGTCTTTGGTTTGATTGGCCTTTGTGGCTGTGAGGTTGGAGTTATCCCCCCAGCTGGGATTAAAGGTGTGGTCTTTGGCTTGATTAGATCTAGTGGCTGTGGGGGCGGAGTTATCCTCCCAGCCGGTATTAAAGGCACGCTTGTGTGACTCTTGAGATTTGAGATCTCTTGAGCCCAGCGGCAGGAAGAGGGGAAGACAGGTAGGAACTGGGTGCCTTGGCGAGCTGATTGCTGATCGTTTGGTCCTGCTGTCTTTGGTTTGATTGGCCTTTGTGGCTGTGAGGTTGGAGTTATCCCCCCAGCTGGGATTAAAGGTGTGGTCTTTGGCTTGATTAGATCTAGTGGCTGTGGGGGCGGAGTTATCCTCCCAGCCGGTATTAAAGGCACGCTTGTGTGACTCTTGAGATTTGAGATCTCTTGAGCCCAGCGGCAGGAAGAGGGGAAGACAGGTAGGAACTGGGTGCCTTGGCGAGCTGATTGCTGNTCAAGGTGTTTCAAGGTGGCTTAACTGAGACAGATGCTGAGAACTCATGGCTGCATTCTCTTCCTGCTGGAGGTCTACTGCTGCTGCAGCTGCTAGAGTCAGGGTTAGCTGACACTCAGAATTGAGTGGAGCTGTAGAAGTAAGGACCATGGAGGCCAGAAGCCAAAAGTAGGACTGGATCCAGATGGACACGGAACACAGAAGTTGGTCATTTGAATAGGTACTGACAACAGTGGAGACAGCAGAACTGAATGAAGTCCCTGTGATAGTTTTCTGACTCACACATCTGCCACTCATCCTGGCTATGGCAGCATTAAATATCCTCCTCTATATGAAGTCAAGGTGAGGTTGCAACACCCGTTCCTTAGTCTAGTGTGTTTAACTGTTTTTTTTTTCTTCTGATTTCAATACTCCCATGTCTCTTATAGACCCAATATACTTTGATACATATGTTATGTGTCTTTTAAAAATATTTTATTTTTATTTAATACATATGAAACAAAATGTATTGCCTGCATGTACGTAAATGTGCCTGTGTTGTGCAATGCCTTCAGAGATCAGAAGAGCGTGTTTAATTCCCTTGGAACTGGAGTTACAAATGGTTGTTAGTCACCACGTGGGTGATGAGAATCAAACCTGAGTCCTCTGCAAAAGCAGCCGGTTCTCTTAACCCCTGAGCCATGTCTCTACCCCTGGTGTCACCTTGTATACTTTTAGGAATAATTTATTTATCATAAATAGTCAAAATGAGTGGGTGGGATTGGACAGATGTTGTTTATATATCCCTCAAGGTGCAGAATCATTGTTGCCTTGCTTCTGCATTTACTTTCTTTTTTTTAATTTTTTTAAATTAATTTTATTTAGTTTTGTATGTGTATGAATGTACTGCCTGCATGCAAGTCTGTGCACCCATGTCGTGCAATGCCGCGGAGGTCAGAAGAGGGTCTTGGATTCCCCTGGAGCTGGAGTTCTCCTGGAATTGGAGTTTCAGATGGCTCTCGGCCGCCATGTGGATGCTGGGGATCAAACCCGGGTCCTCTGTAAGAGCAGTCAGTGCTCTTAACCGCTAAGCCATCTCTCCAGCCCCTGCATTTACTTTCAAATGGAGTCAAATGCATCTTGTGGAATGGGAGCTCTTAGAGCAAGGCACAGCCTGGAAATCACTGTTTTATACAATATGGAATTATTAAGGCAGGGCATTGGCTAATCCCAAGGGTAACAGTAACACTAAAGAATAGTGGAAGAAGGTTGCATGGAAACTGTGCTGGCTAACTTTGCTCTAAAGTTAGCCTCTGGCATATTTTAAGTTTGGCTTAAAAGTTGTATGTTAACAGTGAGACATAACCTACTTTTTTTCTTCCACTTATAAGTAGTAGCTGGGTCTAAGCTAATCAGAAATGGTCACCTGCTCAATGAAACAGATATGTCCTATGGCCTGATTTTATACCCATTTCTATTTTCTGCAAATTATAGATTATAAATAGGAGATTGTGAGCTTTAATTGTGAACTTGACACAAAGCACAATCACCTGGGAAGGGAGTTTCAATGAGGGATTGTCAACACTGTGGTCATGCCTATGGGAGATGGTCTTAATTACGTTGACTGATTTGAGCAGCACCATTCCCTAGGCAGGTGGACTAAGCTGCATAATAGTGGAGAACTGAACTGAGTACAAACAAGCAAACCAGTGAGCATGCAGGAATTCATTTCTCTCTGTTCTTGACTCTTGATGTGATATGACTAATTCTAACCACCTTGATTACCCCACAAAGGACCTTTACCTGTAATTGTGCACTAAAACAAACATTTCTATAGTATACACTCCTACTGTGTGATGTAACTCTCTTCTGCTGGGAAGGAGGGATTAGCCACCAATGGTTAACCTGGAGATGGAACCTTGGAGCAGGCTGCCATCTGCAGCCCAACCTGAGTGCCTACTGCCTCTCTCAGGTTCTTAGCCTGGGATGGTGGATGACCGCCCTGTCTGGCCATGCTATCCCCCAATCCTTACACAAGAGACTACAATCATATCCTTCACCAATCCAAGAGCTGATGGCTCTCAGGATTAGAATTTCAGCCTAGAGCCTGATTGGTTCTCCCTAGGCTATACTACTGGCAATTCACTCTCCAGGGTGGTGACCTGCTAGGCCTCTGTCCAGCCAAACCAGCATCACACCAGGCTGGTGGTCTGATAAACCTCCTACTGGCCTTTCTAGCACATGATACTCGAGATTCAGGCCTGTTTCAACCTACACACACACAAAATAATGGACCCGGAGATTTTGTCAGGTGTTAATGAAGATCCATTTATTGTATATAGCAGATCAATTTTATAGAATGATGTCATCTCTTAAGGCCAATCCCAGACCCCTGCATCACACCCCTGCATACATCACTCACTACCACTATGCCCAACCTCTTCTACTGGGTCACAAGTTGGATCATGAGCTTCTCTCTCATGGGATGAGGTCAGTGAAGTCTTGTACTCCCAGGAAATGCTGGTTGAAAAATTAGCCCATTCATACCCAGTTCAAACTTGATTTTCCCATATCTCACCCTTGAATTTTATTTTTTTCTTAGAAGCAGGGGAGCCCATGAAGCACTGAAACCACTTAATGTACAAAAACCAAACATTAAGTGAACTAATTGTCAAACATAAGCAATGGATGTAAGAACCTTCAGGGCGGGCATGGTGGCACACACCTTTAATCCTAGCACTTGGGAGGCAGAAGCAGGCATATCTTCGTGAGTTCAAGGCCAGCCTGGTTTACATAGTGAGTTCCAGGACAGCCGGAGCTACAGCGAAACCCTTTCTTCTCAAAAAGGGCCAAAAAAAAAAAAAAAAAAAGAACATTCAGAACAGAAAGGTTAGAGTGAGTTAGACTTCCAATAGAAAGCTTAAAACTTAGACAAGTCATTCTTCCATAAACAAGGAGGAAAACAAATCAAACAAACAAACAATGAAGGCATTTGAAGAAGACAAACAAAGCAAGCCTTCAACACAGTGAACAGGCTTTTGGGATTCACATTGGAATACAGGCAAAGAGAAATCCACATGACAGGGACATGATGAAGGGACAACATGGGAAAGGTACAGGATAATTCCACACCAAGCTCTACCAATCCTGTGGGAGATTCCTACAGTGGAATCCCCCTGGGGATGGCCCAGGACACAGATCTTAGAGAAACAATTTCAGACATATTCAAAGAAATCGAAGAATATCAAGAACAAGTCAGAGAACTAAGGAGAGAGTATGAAAAGCTCAAGAAGGACCTAGAGAGAGAGAATGACAAATGCCAGAAAGAACTAGAGCGAGAAAAATGACAAACTCTGGAAGGAAGTAGAAACACTGGAAAGATCCCATGCTGAAATAAAAAAGGAAGCCGACCACTGAAGCAAAGAGCTACAGGAAGAGATTGAGAAGCTCCAAAAGGAAGTGGAAATACTAAAAAAAATCACAAGATGAAATGAAAAAGGTAATCAAACACTCATCCAATCAAGAGGAAAGGAATGGAAAAAGCCTCAGAAGTAGAATGGAGTGAAGTAATACAGTCCCAGAAACACAAACAATGAATGGTATCCCTCATCTGTGGATGCCAGCACCTATTACCTAATTGTATGGTAAACTGAGCAACGTTAATGTGATCTGAAAGCAACTGTGCTCTTATATTGTGAATCCCTTAAATAAATAAATAAATAGAGAGTTCTCTATTTAACTGTATCCTAGAGGGAGCCATATACCCCCTCCCCTTTTTACTTTCTTAATTTTTATATTTTGATCTACAAATCTTTTTTTTAATTTTTATTTATTTTTGGATGTGTATGAATGTACTGTCTGCATGCAGGTTTGTGCACCCGTGTTGTGCAATGCCACGGAGGTCAGAAGAGGGTGTCGGATTCCCATGGAACTGGAGTTCTCCTGGAATTGGAGTTTCAGACGGTTCTTGGCCACCATGTGGGTGCTGGGGATCGAACCCGGGTCCTCTGTAAGAGCGGTCGGCGCTCTTAACCACTAGGCCGTCTCTCCAGCCCCTTGATCTACAAATCTTTAAAAGGCAGTTGTATTACATATTCATATACAGGAACTAAGGTGTTTACGTTTATTAAATCTACCCAAACTGTTTATTATTGGACTTTATACTGTTTATTTAAGAAGGCAAAACTTAGTTCTTTTAGTTACATTATTTTGTAGGTAATGAAAATATCACAGGTAATACTGTAAAATACAGAAAAATATAGGGAACATTTGTGTTCCCTTAATTTCAAATTTGTTATTGGAAATCTAATATAAATTAGGAGTAAAACAAATATTAATAACAATTTGTAACCCTAATTAGCTTACCTGTATTACTATTTTTTTTAATTTTATTTATTTATGTGTATGAATGTACTGTTTGCGTGTAGGTCTGTGCACCCGTGTCGTGCAATGCTGCAGAGGTCAGAAGAGGGTCTCGGATTCCCCTGGAACTGGAATTCTCCTGGAATCGGAGTTACAGACGGTTCTCAGCCGCCATGTGGGTGCTGGGGATCGAACCTGGGTCCTCTGCAAGAGCGGTCGGCGCTCTTAACCGCTAGGCCATCTCTCCAGCCCCTGTATTACTATTTTTTTATTAAAAATATTTAACCCATTTTATTTAATAAAGGCATTTTAATTTGTACTAAGTCTTAAAATACCATATAATATATAAACAGAGTTTAGGCAAAACTAAACATCTGTTAAATAAATTCTGACTAGTCATACATTTTGCTCTTTAAAACTGTTTGACTGGATTATGACTCTAGAGAAACCAAGTTTACCTATACAATTTTATTTCTTATCCATATAGCAAATTTTTTTTTTTGGTCTTTTTGAGACAGGGTCTCCCTGTAGCCCCAGCTGTCCTGGAACTCACTCTGTATACCAGGCTGGCCTTGAACTCACAAAGATCTGCCTGCCTCTGCCTCCCAAGTGCTAGGATTAAAGGCGTGTGCCACCATGCCCAGCCATATAGCAAATTTTTAAACATATTATCCCAAAGTATAGACTCTACAAAGCAGGTACTAAACAACCAATTTTTCTTTTAACCATACAGTTTGAGTCAGGGCTAATTTTTCCCAGGGGCACAGGTAGAAGTCATAAGACTTCACTGACCCTGCCCCATGAGAGAGCAGCTCATGACCCAACTTGTGACCCAGCACATGAGGCTGGGTGGAGCTGTAATGAGTGATGCATGCCGGGGTGTGATGTAGGGGTCTGGGATTGGCCCTAAGAGATGATATCATTCTACCTACATAATTGTCCTGCTACATACAATAAACAGATCTTCATCAACACCTGACAAGATCTCCGGCCTGTGTCATGTGCTAGTGTGGCCGGGAGGAGGTCTATCAGACCACCAGCGTGGTGTGCTGCTGGTTTGGCTGGACAGAGGCCTAGCAGGCCACCACCCTGGGGAGTGAATTACCAGTGGTGTAGCCTAGGGAGAGCAATAGGGTTGTAGGCTGAAATTCCAGTCCTGAGAGCCATCAGCTACTAGATTGGTAAAGATTACCATGGCCAGACAGAGTGGCCATCCACCATCCCAGGTTAAGAACCTGAGAGAGGCAGTAGGCACTCAAATTGGGCTGCAGATAGCAGCCTGCTGGCAGCCTGCACTGAGGTGTCAGCTCCCAGTTAGCCATGGGTGGCTAATCTCTCCTTCCCAGAAAAAGAGAGTTCCATCAGACTGTAATAGCATGTATTACACCTCTCTCCTCTGTGTTGCTTTTTGTCTTGGTATTTTATCATAGCGAAAGAAGTGAAACTAGAGCAAGGTATGGTGACACACACCTTTAGTTCCAGCTCTCAGGAGGGAGAGGCAGGTGGGTCTCTTAAAATGAGGCCACCCAGGGATGGTCTACATATTGAGTTTCTGTTGTAGGAAAGAAAGAGAGAGAGAGAGAGAGAGAGAGAGAGAGAGAGAGAGAGAGAGAGATTAAGAAAGGAAGGAAGGAAGGAAGGAAGGAAGAAAGGAAGGAAGGGAGGGAGAGAGAGAGAGAGGAAAAGAAAACTAGAAAGGAAACTAATGCAAAATGTACCTTGCCTGTGGGGTGGATGTAGACATTTTGACCCACTTTTTTTTCATGTTTTTACCACAGTTTAGAATAGCAGAACAGCCAAACAAGGTTTCCTGCTAAATTTGTCTTTTAATATAACATTTTCAGCTTTACTCTAAGTCTGAAAGTTGTTGAAAATAAAGGTAAAGAAAAGAAATACAATGCTAGGATTTTTTAGTATAGTAAAGAAGATTTTCTTAACATCATTTTAAAAATACTATAGCTATCATAAACCAAAAATGAATTCATACTTATGGTAAAAAAACCAAAGACATTCTTACTAAATTTCATAAAAGTGAAACTGCTATTATCACTTTCAGGACATTCACAAAAGATGTAGCAGAAATAGAAAATTTTGAGTATGAAATTGGAAAGAAGAGATATGTTATCATTACTTTTCAACTTAAAATGAATGTGAATCAAATGAAAAATGTTGAAATTAGTGATAATTTTAAAGATTGTTGAATGACAAAAACAAGAAAGTCAATTGTTTTCATTTAAAAAATCTGGTGAATAAATTAAATCGAATGAGTTATACTGAAATATACATATAAAATTAATACATTATTAATCATGAGAAAAATTAGAACTACTTGGTTATATATCTTAATTTAATTAAATGAAAAAATATTTTTTTTTCCTTTGGAAAATTAGTTATTAAAATAGGCAAGTTCTCTTTCAATTTCTAATAAATTTAATGCAATTACAATTAAAATTGGTATTGAAATATATGAGCCACTTTGAAAAGTGATTTTAAATGAGAAAATTATGAGAAATAAGTGGGGCAAAATGTCCTTTTTCTACATATGTGACCACCACTGTTAATATAAAATATAATCAGTAGAACACATAAAAATGAAATGGGCTTTTCTATATGTAGAAAATTTTTTCTATCTTGTCATGAGAATGGTGGTATTCTATATTAGAAGGCTAAAAATGAAGTATTTATCAAAGAGGTACTAGAAAAATTGACCTATTATTTGGAAAGAAATAGACAAATTCATATCTGAAATTGTCAATTCATGTCTGAAAATAGGTTCCAGATGAATTATAGATTTAAACTATAGTAGAATTAGGGGGTGAAAGGAATAGATTATTTAGTCTATAGGAGTGGAAGATATTCATAAAGAGGAGGTATAAAGATTAATATAATTACATGCTGTTATACAGAACCTATGATTCATACCAAACAAACAAATGAAATTAAATGGCAAAACAAGCATGTTTAACACATCACAGAAATGTGAGAATAAATGAATGCTAATACCCTTAAAGAAAGAAATTTTACTAAGTGATAGGGAAAATGTAGAATTCCTAACAGAATGAAGAGATGAGAAAGCCTGCAGGGTCAGTACACACAAGAAGTTTACACAGCCTGCTAGAAATCACATAAAGAAAAACACTTTCACCCATTGAATTAGTGACTTATTGTAGTAGAGAGATCTTGAGGATGAGGCCTTCTTATGTACTGTCTAAGCAGCTGCAGGTACCTTTTGGAGTACGATAATCAGAAGCTTTGAAAGCACTTAACCCTTGGGGCCTAGTAAATCTAACAACCCAAATATCTAACAGTAGTGGATTCATTGTCCCTAAGCTGAAAGGCCTTTATTAGGCACGATTGCTGATAGCTTTTCTGAAATGACAAGACTTGGCTGTACTGAAATACCCCCAGAGCTAAAGTGAAAACAAATTCCAACCCCCTCCTGACTCATCATTCCTAACCCAACCCTCTGATTTTATGGTTCTGGTAAGATTTAATATTCTCAGCTTCTACATGAGTTTCTAAGAGATCTGATGAAAACTAATGAACCTGTTGCTCTGAAATATTAGTTGGCAAGATTGGAATGTCAATAATAAGGTGAAATTTAAAATGCAATGTTTATTCTGACTTTAGTTTTTGAGTCTGTGGAGTGTTAATGCCTCCTTTACAGTTTTCTTGCTGAGCTCAAGTTCTCTTTATGAATCTCCCTTAGGATAACCACTAATGGTGATGATTTCTTTCTAAAAGCATTTTTAAAAGAGCTACTGTCCTCCCTCATGTCCCTTGTGGCCGAATATACCCATCATCCCTTTACCCGAGCTTCCTGAAATATGCCAGGTCCTTAGAGAGCACCTTGAATTCATCCTTAAACAACTATGGCATTATGAATAGTGGGAAGAGAAAAGGAGAGGGAAAAAGTAAAGCAGTGTGCAAATGAAATATAGAGTTCAGCTGTTAGCTAACGAACTTGATCACACCTTATAGCTGATCTTGAAAATTGGTTTAAAAGATTTTTCCTCAATTGCAGTGTAATGGGGTGAGTGAGTGGCTGAGTGGATAGAGTAGGAGAAAAAAAAAAAAGGAAACAATAACACCCTGAAATAATAGCAATAAATAACAACAGAACTCACTCATTATGAAACAAAACAGCAAATATTGCCTGGTCTCCAGGGGTCTACATCAAAGTGAAATAGGGATCTTGAGTGCTATTGGATCTATGGAGGTTCTTGTATCCAGATGTGTTCAGTCTATTCTGATTCTGCAATCATTTCTCCACTTTGTTTTGTTTTTACAAAGACACGGATCATTTGAAAACAGTGTGCATTGATAGGGTATAATGTGTATGTTACATTAGATACAAGTGTGCACAAACCCTCAGAAGGCTAATTTGGTAGCCTAGAAAATGAATGTGACTGCTTAATGGGAAAGATGTAACTTGCCTGACTCTGCAAGGTATGGACTTGAGCCCTGCGTGTGGGTGGCCTTAATATTAACCATCCAATATGGGCTCCTTTTTAGAATTAGAGGAGCCCAGGTTATGGGTCTACCGGATACAAACTCAAACTGTGGGCAAATGGACATGTGCTTGCTCTTGCCAACAGCCTCTTTCTGTCTGAACACAGTGAGGGTTCAGTGGAATGAGGCTATGTTGTTGCTATGCAGTCTCTAACTTCAAAGGCAAGTAGTGAAGAAAGCCAGGTTGAAAAATAATAAACAATACCATCAATGAAATGCTTGGCACTTAGTTCTCTTGATATGTAAAAGGCTCTAAAGATGATCATAGAGAGAGTTAATAGGGAGACAAATGTGGTTTCTACTTGGAGCTATGATCACCTTGGGGCATAGGCCATAGCTGTAGGTATAGAACAGAAAACATGGTGAGAACACTAATTTCCAAGGAAGGAGGTGGTAGTCTGCTAGGTCAGAGCAAAAGCAAGAATGTGAGTTATGAAAAATAGGCAGCAAAATACATTGGTCACCTCAGGTACTTAGCATTGGTGGGTAATTCAAGTAAGACTCAGTGAGGGGCATCTTTAGCTGGGGTACACTAAGAATGGAGTCCCCACACATGCCTGAAACACATCTTTGTGGGAAACTATGGCAGCAAACCAATGGTGTCTTGGAAACAGCTCCTTCTCTCTTGAGTTCACAAGACATCTATTTTCAAAAATAAGGCCATATAAAGTAATACATCTATTCCCCATCAATGTACTTAAAGGGAGGGGAAGTGAACTTGTTTGGCTTAGAAAATTCAAGTAAATGGTTTAAACTTACAATATAGTAACAAATTCATAAGTGGTTTTGATGCTGTATTCATTGGCCTTAGACTTGTTTTTAAATAATTCAATTTTCCAGACCATGAATATTTCTGCCAGAACTATAACAAAAATTAATGAGGTTAGGCAAGCTATAAAAATGTAGATTTTGTAGGGGATTGGAGATGGGGGAGCTAACTTCCTTTCTATTTGTCTGAAAGGTTTTGTAGCCAAAAGGATGTCTTGGTAGTATATATGTAAGAAAACCTGACAGTCTCAACTCTCAACAGAGAAGCTTCCTCATGCAGCAGATGGTGCTTAACACAGAACACACCACTGGTGAACGTGCAGAGAGTAAGAGGCCGCAGACTGGTTCTCTCTGAATAGGACAACTATATCAAACTTCTGCCTCCTAAGGCTCAGAGAAAATTGCAGAAGAGGGGGCAGAAAAATTGTAAGAGCCAGAGGAGGTGGAGGACCACAAAGAAACAGAGTTTTCTGGACAGCTGGGTAGTTACTCATATGAACTCTCAGGTATGTTGACAGCATGGACAATCCCATGTAAGCTCAAGTCAGACAAAATTTCAGCATAGACCTGGGTGAGTGTGTAAGAAACCCCAACCCTACCTGAAGAACTGTTGGCAGCTGATGGCTACTGGTAGGTGGAAAGTCAGTCTCATTTAAGTGTGAGATACTTGGTAGGTTAACCAGGCTCTAGTGGATGGACCCACCAAAGGCCATTTGGCTTTGTTTGTTTCCATGGGTCTTAAAGTTTTAACACACACACACACACACAATTGAGTGCATGGAATTGGGTGGGGGTAGTAAGGGAGGATGCAGATTGGGAAGGGGATATCAGTATGATCAAAATATATTGTATGAAATTTGCAAAAATTCAATAAAAGTGATAATATTGAATAAAATAGCAATGAAGCAATAAAGCCGCAGGGGCAACGCGGCTGTCCTTACTCTGCTAATGCTACAGTGTGCCCTGCCCTCTTCACATTTTTCTTTATTTTTGGCTCCACAACTTACTCTTAAAACAGTAGGAAGTCTTTCAAAATGGCATGAAGTCCAAAAAGAGCAAAAATGGAAATATTGTGCATCTTCATAGAGAAAGAGGCAGAGCTTAAATAGAATGTGAAGGTTTCCTTGAGCCCAAACCCCAGGCTAGAGGGACAGTGTGATATAAGGAAAGCCAGAGGAAGTAGCTAGTGTTAGGGAGGAGGTTCGAGTTTACAAAAGAGCAGGAAGAAAGCCCATGTAAATCACACCCCATGAAACCAACACCTAGTTCTGGATTCCAAACAGACCTTGGACTCTAATGCCCACCCTTGGGGCCCTGACCTGGCCAAATTGGCCAGATTCCAATATCTGATTAACATATCACCATCTCCCTTCCCCTGCCCTATAAAAGCCATTAGCCCACCCCAGATGTGTGTTTTCCCTTGGTATCTCACCCTAAAGGCCATTGGACTTGCCTGAGAGTGCTTTTCCCTGGAATAAAGCCTGACTTTGTTTACTTTTTAATTTAGACTGATTGGGCCTTTCTCTGGTCATCAGAAACCTTTAGCTAGGTATGGTGCTGACCTCTAATCCCATGCTCACACTCAGGAGACAGAGGGAGGTGGATCTCTGTGAGAGTGAGGCCAGCCTGGTCTACATAGCAACTTCCAGAACAGCTGAGGCTACATAGTGAGACCCTGTCTCAAAATTGGCCAGGTGTGGTGGTGCATTCCTTTAATCCTAGCACTAGGGTTGCAGAGGCAGGTGGATCTCTGTGACTTAAAGGCCAGCCTGGTCTACAGAGGGAGTTCCAGCCCAGGTGGGGCTATAGGGAGATGCTGTCTCAAAAAGACCAAAACAAACAAACAAACAATGAACAAACAAACAAACAAACAAAAACTAACAAAATGAAGTGGAGATGTAGTGAGAATGCTCCAAAGAACACAGTCTTGCATTATTTTTTCAAAGCCAATTTTTATTGAAGCTTTGTGCATTTCATACAAAATTTCCAATCAAGTTTAGACCCACTCCCCCTTCTTTGCCCCCCCACCCCAGCAGAGCTCATGCATTCTGACAAACATGTTTTTCTTTTTTATTTTATTTTATTTTATTATTTTTGTATGTGTATGAATGTACTGTCTCCATGTAGGTTTGTGCACCCGTGTCGTGCAATGCCGTGGAGGTCAGAAGAGGGTCTCGGATTCCCCTGGAACTGGAGTTCTCCTGGAATTGGAGTTACAGAGGGTTCTTAGCTGCCATGTGGGTGCTGGGGCTCGAACCCGGGTCCTCTGCAAGAGCAGTCAGTGCTCTTAACTGCTAGGGTATCTCTCCAGCCCCCATATTTTTCATCTTTTTCTCAGTCTCTTTTAAAATTTCCAATGCAGAAGTTTACTGTTTTGAGCAGAAGTTTACCATTTCAGTCAGTTCTTTGACCCAGTCTTTTTGTTGTTGTTCCTTCCAGTATGCATCACTTTAAAATATGCACATATGCATGCCACATATATCTTTTAGCATCTTCAGCTTATGATTTCTTTTTTTTTTAAATTAGGCTGAAAAATCTCATGTTTGAAGGCTCCCCCTTGGCAAGCCCAAACAACCATCAGTCCTGTCCTTGTGCTCCACACTGGGGTTTTCCCTTCCCATGGTCACCAAATGAGGTCCAGTAAGCACCATGTCTTGTCTTGATCTTCCTGTACTGGTCTCCATGATATGGCCTGGGTAGTCCAACAATGGTAGTCTATACTCTGAAAAGGCTGAAACCCCAGTAGTTGCTCAGTCCACAAGCTGGATGTTTTAGCAGTCCCCATCTGGCATTGAAGGTTTGGAGGATTCTTGAACAGACATGAGGTTCCAGTCCATATTGGAAGGTTGAAAAGCTGTGTCTCATGTCTTTGAAGGATGGCAAAAGCAGTGGCAGCCTCTGGGTAGCTGCACTTGCTAGTAAGACAGGCAAAAAAAATGTGCTTTTTTTTTTTTTTTTTTTTTAAAACTTTTTGTCTTTTTACCAAGATCTCAAGTTTTATACCCGAAGTACTCCTGAAGTACAATTTCCTTAAGTACAAAGTAGTAATTATTTATTACTTTTGGACACTTATGGCCACACTGTAAGGGTAGATTAACCAAGGTTTTTGTTTTCTCAAGGTCAATTGAAGATCTGATCCTCAGGGGTCACTCAGGTTTTGGGCGGAGAGGGAGCCTCTGGCTCCTTTTGGCTTTTCAATCACCAGTTCCATCCACTTGAGGACAAAGTCAGGTCTTGCTAGACCAGGCTTCCATTTTTGAAGCATGAGCAGACTTTCCTTTTTATAGACTGGACACTGGCTGAAGTCCCATTAGTGGATCTCTAAGACCTCCCTGCACAGGAAGACTGGTGACTCACAATTGCACATTTCAAGTGATAACCCCCATGGATAGTCCCCTGGGACTTAGTTGACATTGATCTTAAATTTTTTAAAAAAATTCAGGATGAGGCTAGGGGTGGTGACACATACCTCTAAGCCCATCATTTGGGAGGCAGAGGCAAGTGGATCTCTGTGAGTTCAATACCACCCTGGTCTACATAGTGAGTTCCAGGTGAGCTGGGGCTAAAGGGAGATCCTATCTCAAACAGACAAATAATAAGATGAATAAGAAGAAGAAGAAGAAGAAGAAGAAGAAGAAGAAGAAGAAGAAGAAAAGAAAGAAAGGGAGAGAAAGAGAATTCAGGATGTTAGGGATGCATTCAGTCACATTAAGGTATTAATTTTTTGACAGGGTTCCCCTAAGCCCAGCTCTACCTGGAACACATTATGTAGACCAGGGTGGCCTCTATCTCATAGAAATATGCCTGCCTCTGCCCCCTAAATTCTGAGATTAGAGGTATGTGCTACCACACCTGGGATAGATATTAATATTTTTCATAACAGTTGCTTAGAAACCAAAGTCTCCTAAAAATCTGTACCTATTCTTTTTTCACCTCCATTTGAACCCTAGAAGGGACCCAGGGAGAGGATGGATGCTGAACTGGGCTTGTGTCATGGGGCCATTCCCTGCCTGGACTGTGCTCATGTTCCAGGCCGCAGTCTGCAGTGTCCACACAAAGACCCGCCTTCAGCACTCCTTTCCATTCCTGCCCCAGACCATTTCTTTTCCTTCCTCCAATCCTCTACCTGTAGGTCTGTTGCCTATAAACACAGAACCCACTCAGAGTCTGTATTAGCTTTCACAGTGCCACACAGCAGATGTGGGTGTCGTCCCGTGACCACCCCTCCACCCCCCTGCAACTCTCCCACATCCATGAGATTTCCATTGCTCGTTTATGACCTTCTCCTGGAGGTATTCCTCTGTGATCTCGAGATAACTCAGGGACATAGGACAGAGGAAATGGTCTTCATTTTTAAGAAAGATCATTGACGCTTAGTAATTTTCTGGTTCTTTATTTTGACTCTATAAACTAGCTCTCCCCAGTCTTCAATTCTAAATAAAAAAAATAGAGATGTGCTGAGTAGATAAAGTCCTGGACAACTCACAGTCTTGCCTGACTTTAAATAGTGAGGTTTATACTTCCAGTGTCAGAATAGAAGCAGGCACAACTCTGAAGACTTCCCATCTCTGTAGATATTGATTCCGTGTGACTACTCTGTTAGGTAGTATACTTACTTTGCTTTGAGGAAACAGATACCATGAGGTAATAACGCTTTGCTCTGTGTCACATAAATAACAAGTGGCAGAGCAAAGACTTCATCAAGCACAGGCCTTCTGCCCAGAGGCAATCCTGCCCACCACCACAGTACAGTCTAAACGCAGGCATGTCACGTGACCTACAGATGAAATCATAAGGAATGTTTGCATTGCTTTTTCATTTGTTCAGTCCTTAATTGTCCAATCTGTGATAACATCTAAGAATTATTTGCCTTCTTCCTTTCAAGTGATGTAAGTGCTGATCCTTGGGATATGGGGATGGTAGCTGAAGGATTAAAGGTGGAAAGGGAGGGAGCCTAAAAGGAGGAGCTCTAGTTTATAGAGGTCAGAGTCCCACATCTGTGCAGCATTGGATTGACCTGGAGGGCTACTTACAACAGTTTGCTGTTCTCACTCTGAGTTGATATTTCAGTGAGTCTGGGGTGGGGTTCAAGAATTTGCATTTCTTTTTTTTTTTTTTTTTTTTTGGTTCTTTGTATTTAGTCACTCTTCTGTTGCTGTGATAAAACACCATGACCAACATGACCAAGGAACTTATAAAAGGAAGAGTTTATTTGAACTTATGATTGACGGTTCCAGGGAATTAGAGTCCATTGTGGCAGGAGGCATGGCGGCTGGATCTAGAGCGGCAAACCGAGGGTCACATCTCGCAAAGAGCACAGGAAGCAGAGAGAGCAACTGTAGACTACGAGGCTTGTTAAAACTCACTAAAGCCTTGCCCCCAACAACACATTTCCTCCAGCAGGCCACCACCTCTAAGACCTCCAAAAAACAGTGCCACCAACTTGAGGACAAATGTCTGAATACTTAGAGCCTATGGGGACACTCATTCAAACCCCCACATTCCACTCTCTGGCCCCCATAGCTCCTGACCATATAAAATGCAAAATGCATTTAATCCAACCTTCAAAGTCCCCCCAGTCTTTACCAGTCTCAATGCCATTCAAAAGTCCACAGTACAAGTCTCCTCTGAGACTCAGGCCAATCTCCCAAACTGTAAAGCTCCTGTAAAATCAAAAGACAAATTAAATACTCCCAACATACAGTGTAACTGAATACACATTCTCATCCCAAAAGGGGAATAGAGGCATGTGAGAAATACTGGACCAAAACAAGACCGAAAACCAGCAGGGCAAATGGCCAAGTCCAGTAGCTCCACATGCAACCTCTGGGACTTGACTTCCAAAGGGCTTAGATGGCTCATCCCTCCAGCTTTGCTTCGCAACATAATCTCTTCTTTAGGCTGTACCACTCCCATATGCAGCTCTTCTTGGCAAATACCTCACAGGTCTGGCTCTCGAAAGTCTTCTTGGGGTCTCGCTGCCAACCAGGCTTCACAACTTCACACAATGGCTATCGGGCCTTCTTTATTCAGGGACACCCCTGCTTTTACTCTGCCTGACCTCTTGGCTCTCTGAAAACGTGGAGGAAGAACTGATGACCCCTTCACTCTTGCAAACTTCATGGCCTCTAAAGCCAGCACCACCAAGAATGAAATTGCCAAATCTGGCTGCAATTTTGGGATGGACCTTGCCCATTTCAACCACATTTGCAACTTTCTCTGCTTCATACTTCTGTCAAACTGGAGAATTAACTGGTGTGTGCCTTGCCCTGAAATACTGATTTCTTTGTTTACTTCTATAATCTCGAGGGCCCTCTCCTTAATCACTTTAATTCATCCTTCATTTCTTAAATATCAAGCTCTACCTTCACATGCCTTGGACCCACCTTTAATTCTTCCTAGTGCAGTTTATCAGATCCAAACTGTACATTCCTCATTTTCTTTCTGCCCCATCTGCTCTCTTCACTGTAGATCTGCACAAATTCACCATTAAAAAGCCACGCCACCATTTTTCTACATTAGGCTGTCTTGAAATATCCTCCGCCAAAGACATCAGTCCATTGCTTTTCAACTTAGCATCAGGCAAGCATTTGGGCTGCGGGCAAACTGCTGCCAGACTCTTTATCAAAATATCCCAGTTGCTGCCTAAGTCTTTATTTTCCCCTGGAACCACATCTTTTGCAGCCATGCTTTCTTCCAGGCCTCCACTAGAATGGCCCTTTAAGCTCTGCTTACATTAGTCAACAGCCTTTCTAGCCCAAAGTTCCAAAGTCTTCCACATTTCTCCATCCACATGGTCAGGTTCTTCACAGCCAACAGCCCACTCTCTGGTACCAAATTACTGTATTAGTTTTCTGTTGCTGTGATAAAGCACCATGACCAAGGAACTTATAAAAGGAAGAGTTTATTTGAGCTTACAATTGACGGTTCCAGGGAATTAGAGTCCATTGTGGCAGGAGGCATGGCGGCTGGATCTGGAGTGGCAAACTGAGGGTCACATCTCGCAAAGAGCACAGGAAGCAGAGAGAGCAACTGTAGACCATGAGGCTTGTTAAAACTCACTAAGCCTGCCCCCAACAACACACTTCCTCCAGCACGGCCACACCTTCTAAGACCTCCAAAAACAGTGCTACCCACTGGAGACAAATGTCTGAATTCTTAGAGCCTATGGGGGACACTCATTCAAACCACCACAGTCTTTTAGAGACAGAGTCTCCCTGTAGCCCCAACTGTCCTGGAACTCACTTTGTAGACCAGGCTGGTCTTGAACTCACAAAGATCAACTGCCTCTGCCTCTGCCTCCCAAGTGCTAGGATTAAAGGCGTGTGCCACCACGCCCCCGCAGAATTTGCATTTCTAACAAGTACCCAGGTGATGGATGTTGATATAGGTGTTTGAGGATCATTGTTCTGAGAATCACTGACTGGCTAGAGAAGTTGCTTGATTGGTCACTTTGAACTTAGTTCCAGGATGTTGTGGAAAAGGTCTCTGGGATAATGGCTTCTAGCAGTACCTCTTCTGTTCCACCTCTAAAGTTCTATGTTCAAAAAGGCTTTGCTCCTTATTCAAGTGCAAATAGAAGATATTAGAGAGAGATGGGTCTTCTGATGGTTTTGAAATTTCAATACCCTTCAACAATTTGCTCTGAATTGTGCCTCTTGTTTGAAGTTTTCAGGAAACTAAGATGTGTGACTGTTCTTATAAGATCTCCATGCTTCTTCATCTTCTGGGTTCATTCACACTTGTTGAACTAAGGTTTGAGTCCCTTCACATGGCTCCTCGGCTTGTGAATCTTGCAACTTTGCTCTCCCATTGCACTTATTTTGATGTTAAATGGGGATTTCAGTTTCCCACAAATATGACAAGAATCTTTTCAACTTTATGTCTTTTCCACGCCCTCCATGTAGAACATGATAGAAGGAAGAATTAAGAGGAAGAAAGAGCCAGAGTGGTCCAAAGATTAAATCCCCCTCATGCACATTCTCTATGCCATACACCTGAGACTGATCTCTAAAATGGACCTTTTCTAGTCATTTAAACCGGCTGCTGGGTTTCTGATTTGAATCACATCGAATTCCGTACACTGTGCTATGAGTATTGTTCTTGAAAAAGTTTTCCTCACAAAGGTTTCAATGCTGTTTGCCTGGGGCCGAGTACCAGCTTGATGCCTCCCAACAGTGCTTCTATCTAGCCTTATCTGTTCTGATTTACTCTCATGATCAACCTGTATTACGGTGCCAGACCACTTTGAGAAAAAGAGAGCACACAGACTCCAGGTTCTAATTAGCAGAATTGGGTTTTTAATTCGGACTGGCCAGGACTGTACTACAGGTCAGGTTTGGGAGGGTACAGCCCTGACTCAGAGGCAGGTTAGGCTTATAAAGGAAAATACAATTACCTGGTAAATTTTTTTAGAATTTCCAGTTATACAATAAAAACTTCAGTTCCTTCCTATTGCAGGATTACTAAGATAAGAAGTGGGTGGGCTGCAGGCAATTGTAAAACATTGTCAAAAGATAAGATAGATTGTTAGGTGGTCACAAGGCATTTTAGAGAGGGGATTCCAAGCTCAAGATAACCAGATAGCTCTTCCTGGACTTGTTCTGAGCTGGGGTTCAGCCATTAAGATGGAGTCACTAAAACGAAATGGAGTTACCTAGGCTGGACCACTATCACATCTGAAGATGACTATTTACATGTAGAAAGCTCTTGCCAGGAAAAGTTGGGGATAAAACTGCTTCCTAAGAGTGGTGGTGATGGTGAGGCATGAAAACCGGAAATGACTAGTCCAACTTCAAAGTGTGTGTGTTCCCTCAGTAAAGGACTCTAGGAGAATAGATGAGGCAAAGCACACCAGGGAGACAGACATCCGAGTCCTCAGCCATTTATTCCTGATGCCCCTTCCCACTCCATGCCCCAGTTTTCATCCTTATTTTGGGTTCCTTTTATGAATCGTGGCTAATTCTCTTCAAGGAGTAAGTTAAGACTTAACTCTTACAAAGGCTTTCACATTCTGTGGGAACTTTTAATCACAGAGAAGCAATGCTGTCTGACATTGAGAGCCATGAATTTTTTTTTATCACTATGAGACTATGGCACCATAGTGCACAATACAGCATTCAACTTGAATGAGTCTGTAAAAATGACAGATAGCAGAGGTGGGGTTGTACAACAAAATACCTCAGACCACTTTGTAGTCAGTTACCAACATGTTAGACTGTATCTTCATGAGAGGTTAAAAAGTCAAAATATTTTAAGTCTGTATGTAAATCTATGTAAGTCTGTATGTAAATCTGTATATGTAAGTTTGTATGTACATCTAGATATATAAGTTTGTACTTAGGTATGTAAGTCTCTATTCTAAGTCTGTGTATGTCTCTACATAAAGCTATATGTAAACTTACTATGTAAGTCTTTATGGAAGACTCCAAACATGTCTATATGTAAGTCTATATTAAGCACCTACTATGATATTTACATCTTGGTGATTGCTATCAGGGTAAAGTAAATAGAATACAGTATAATAAATGTGGTAAAATAAAATAAAACACCTGTCTACTTTAGGAATCTTGCCATTTTAAAAAGTCTAATATGGTTTTAAAAAATTATGGCACAAGAATAGAGATTAACAGAGGCTTTATTTCATTTCAATTTCCACACAGGCATAGATTCTGTTTTGGCAGAAAGGAGGGAAATAGAATTGAAACTGGAGAAAAATGTATGCATGGTAGTCAAAATGTGCGTGGCTTGTGTTGTGACAGCAAGAGCCCCGGCCTGGCATGAACTAAGTGTATTGGAGATGAATGGAGGAGAAAGCCAAGCAGATAAGATGGTGTTAATTAATGGAGCCTGAATAATTGAGGCTGGATACCAGACTCAGCATTTGAATTTCCATAGGCAAAAGGAGCTACTGTAGATTTCTCAGCCAGGAGATGACAAGATGAAAATTGTTTTGGAAATAAATTAGGGAATAGTGGTTGGCGGGGGCTAGAGATGGAGAGGGCAGTCAGAGAAACCTGAAGGCTCTTGCTCTCCTCCAGTGCTGAGAATTGGCAGGGCAGGAAGGGCTCTGCCTGCAGCACTTGACCTGTGTGGTCTACTCCCTGTCCAGTTCTCGCCTGTCCTGTCTTATCTCCCTGTGCTTTCTTCCACATCTACCTCTCTCACTCATGCAGGTGTCTCTGAGACTCTTTCTTCCTTTTTCCTTTTTCTTTTTGGTCCTTTTGAGACAGGGTTTCCCTGTAGCCCTAGCCAGCCTAGAACTCACTAGGGAGGCCAGGCTGGCTTCTATCTCACAGAGATCTCTCTGGCCCCCGAGTGTTGGGACTAAAGGCCTGTGCCACCATGCACTGGCTCTCTGAGAATCTTTTCATTGGCTTCTTTCTCATTTTCCACTCTCAGGGCCTCAGCCACAATCTCTGTAACATTTTTCTCACATTTATGTGTCTATTCTTGATTTCTTCCCTACTATCCTTTCCTGCATTCCTGTCTGAGACTATCGCCAAGCAATTTAAAATTAATGTCTAAATCAATTGTGAATGTCTAAACCAGCCTCTGCATCTAGGTCTCCTCTTTCTGTTAAAAGAAACAAGATACAGTTAGGTCTGGAAGCTCAAAACCTTACACCTTCATCCAAGACAAGTTTTCCTTTTCCAGCTCTCTGTCCAATTTTGATTGATATACACTGATATATATATATATATATATNGCTTGTCAGTGGCCATGTGGGTGCCGGGAACTGAACCCAGGGTCACTGCAAGAGCAGACAGTGCTCTTAACCACTGAGCCACCGCACCAGTCCCTTCACAGATTTCCTTAATCATACCACCTGATCTTTATTTTCTCTTTTGCTCTCTATCACCATACAGTTTTGCTTTGAGAAAAGTGACTGCAGATTATTTTATTAAGAGCCATGACTCAGTACTCCAATTTCAAATATATATATATATCAAATATATATATATTTATATATATCAATATATCTATATCTATATCTATATATATATATATAGATATATATATAAAATCTTGTTCTCATCTTAAGTCTTTAACTCATTGACATAGCTACCAGAACATCCCTTTGGTCACTGCCCTGTTCTGCTCCCAAATCCCTCCCACAGTGTCAGCCTTTTCAGATTTGAAGGTCATAGTCAGATCACCTTAGTATGATACTACACTTGATTCGTGAAATCTATGTGCGACTATGGATACCCTTGCTTAGCTTCTTAGACATGAACTCTCATTCTTTTTTCTCAATATCCACTTACACAGATCAGCCCTATGTTTCTTTAAGATTTTTCAGAAGCACGGTGGTGAACACCTGTAATCTCAGCACTCAAGTGGCAGAGGCAGGTGGATCTCTGTGGGATCAAAGCCAGCCTGTTCTACATAGTAAGATTCAAGCCAACTGGGGTTATAGGGAGACCCTATCTCAAAACAAAATAAAAACTAAATTCAAAATTTTTTTCCCAGAAGCTTCTGCCATGAAGCCATTGTCTTGCTTGGACCCCTGTGGCAGTCACAGTTTTAGCTTTATGGTGTAAAGCATCTGTGTTCTCACTAGAGCTTCTTTATGGGAATAAGAAGCTTCTCATGGGTGGAGCTGTATCTTTGTGGCCTTGTTTGTGCTGCTCCAGCACACCATGTACATGGCCAACATAGTATCATGATGACAGAAAAGGAAGAATCCAATCAGAAGTACAAAAGGAAAACTGAAAAATGAATAAAAGAAAGTATAGGGTAGAAGTCAATATAGTTAAGGCCACCAAGCCAGCATGGCCATTGTTTTGAGTGTACTTAAAGGAGATATAGGACCTTTTAACTCTTGTTTGGGAAATAGGTGACTTGTGAAGACAGTATGATTGGTGTTAAAGAAGAAAACTCCTGTTTAAAAACTTTGTGATACTCAGTGTTACTATTTTAGGGATATTATTTATTCTTTTGCCATACAAAGCTTCCCAGAATTCGGCTTTTCTTTCTGTAGTAGATGAAAACAGAAGATTCTGTTTCATTTGCTTCTCAAGACCTTTGCTTATTTTATTTTGTGTAGGAGGAAATAATGTTAGCCTAAGTGTGCTTATTTCAAAACATGTGAGTGCAGCAGTGGTCCTTTCCTCTATCTTGGTGCTCTCGTTGCTGGAACCAAGGGGCCCTCACGGCCTGATGCAGCCCGAGGTCTGGTTTGTGTATTAGTAATGCTCCCTGACTGTATGGGTCAAGTGCAGGCAGAGCTTGGTTTTTCAGGATTACATGTAATTTTCAAATTTTCCTGTGTTTCTGGTAATGATCTGGCAATCCAAACAATTTGGTTTAAACACTGTCCTAGGTCATCTTACCCTTGTTGGCCTTATATAATGAAAAACAAGAAATGCATTATGAATGTTATACAGGCCATTCAGCTATGAATGATTTTTTTTTGTGTGTGTGTGTGTTTGTTTGTTTGTTTGTTTTTATAGAGCAGTGGCTTCAGGAATTCACAAAATTGTAAGCCTCTGTTCTGGACAGGGTTACTCCATCCCAGATTCATAATGGAGTCTCCTCAAATAAAGCATAATCCCAATAGCAACCAAATCACAAAAATGATGATTTTTAAAGCATGGTGACAAAACTTAGGAAAGTAATCAAACTGCTTTTCAAAGATAAAATAATATATCTTTAAATTAGGCTGGTATCCTTCCTGGCATTATCCATTTTCTTATAGTGTCAGGGTTTGTAAATAGATTATTACTTATGACAAAGTTGTACAAGATAAACAGATGCTTTGCTATTAAAAATTGTGGAGATGTAAGAACTACTTCATGCCTTTGAGAAACCAGGACTAAGTGGTACTACAGTTCAGAGATGTTGTCACTCAAAGGTGGAATGATGATGGGAAATATTATGAGATGACATAAATAAGTTCATTTGCTGAGACAAGCAAGACTCCTCTGTCAGTATCAGCTACACCTCAACAGCCTGGAGATACTGTGCAACAGTGGCAGCCAAGTGTCTATATATATCCCAAATCTAATTGGCTATTAGCTCTCTCCTTGGAGGAATAACTCACACTGGATGCCACAAGCTTATGTCCTCTAGTGGTTAGGAGATGTTATAAGCCACAATAAGAACTTGTCACCCTTTAGAGAGAAACCACAGTTTGTGGATTAGCATACCATCCAAGCATCTGTGTCTAAGCATCTGTGTCTGTGCTCATAGCTTAGCTTGCCCTAAAACCAGTTATCTGCGCTTAAATGCCTGTGCATCCAATGCTTGTGCTTTGTTTAGTATGACTAAAAAGTTATCACTGGATAAGCTGTCAACCCATGAAGGGGAACAACCTCAACAGACTCAGAGTCCAAAATGACAACTCCAAAGAAAGATAGACGTTTTCTTCTCACCCCCACTTGTCCCTTTCCCAAAGCCTAGGGAACAAATTGCAGAAGAGGAGGCGTGGTAGAATATAAGGGCTGTGGAGAGATAGGGGTGAATCATGAGACTACAGCATATAGACTGGACTCCTAATTGATCAACATGCCTGTGCATACAAGCTTCTCCAACTGGACTATAGGAACCTTGGGGTTGTTCAAAATTGGACATAGATACTTGCAAAATGCACCAATTACACTATGTATGGCAAACTGAGTAACATCAAGTTATCTGAAAACAGTTGTGTTATTATATTGTAGAATCCCTTAAAAAAAATAGCTGGGGTGGTGGTATAGCCTTTAATCCACACATCTAGCAGAGGCAGAGTGGATCTTTGTGAGTTCAAGGTCAAGCCTGTTCTACAGAGTGAGTTCCAGACAGCTGGGGCACAGGGAAACCCTGTCTCAAAATAATAAAAAAAAATAAAAAAATAAAAAATAATAAAATTAAAAAAAAAAGAAAAGAATGAAAAAATAATAAAAGAAAAGAAAAAGATAAAAAAAATAAGTTCAGCCGGGCGTGGTGGCTCTCGCCTTTAATCCTAGCACTTGGGAGGCAGAGGCAGGTGGATCTTTGTGAGTTCAAGGCCAGCCTGGTCTACAGAGTGAGTTCCAGGACAGCTGGGGCTACATAGAGATCCTGTCTCAAAAAAAGACCAAAAAAAAAAAAAAAAATAAGTTCATTTGGGCGTCATAATAAAAACCATGTTCTCTAGTTTCCCAAATCAAAGCTTGCATTAAAACTAAAAAATCTTGCTGAGCATGGCTAGCAAGTCAAGAGGACTTGAGATTCAAAGGGAGGGGCCACACTCCTGAATGTAAAACATGTGAGGTTGGTCACATGCAGAATAAATATTGCTTTCTGAACTTAGAGAAATCAATGAACTTCCAGAACAAACAAACAGCCAAGGCATAAAAGGGGGGATGAGGGAATGAGAAGGCTTGGACAGTTCTGAAAAGAGAGAGCTGTGTGCTTGGAGGAAGTGTTCAGTGCCTCATTTCCTCCCGTGAAATAAGAACGACCATCTCTTCTTTGGTCTAGGCAAGGAAGCAAATGGCCACCATTTAGTGTTCCCCATATAGTAAATAGCAATGCCTTGTACCTGATTTTTATTTATTTTTATTTATTTTTTCACATTTTAAAAATTTTATTTGTTTATTTTTAAGGGATTCTACATTATAATGACACAGTTGTTTGCAGATAACATTGATGTTACTCAGTTTGCCATACAATTAGGTAATTGGTACATTTTGCAAGTATCTATGTCCAAATTTTGAACACCCAAGGTTCCCATAGTCCAGTTGGAGAAGCTTGTATGCACAGGCGTGTTGATCAATTAGAGTCCAGACTATATTCCTGTAGTCTCCATGATTCACCCCTATCTCTCCACACCCTTACATTCTACCATGCTCCTCTTCTTCGCAGTTTGTTCCCTGGGCTTCGGGAAAGGGGCACAAGTGGGTGAGAAGAAACAGTCTACTTTCTTTGGAGTTGTCATTTTGGACTCTAGTCTGTTCAGTTTGTTTCCCTTCATGGGTTGACAGCTTTTCCAGTGATACCTTTTTTTAAAATTATTTTATTTTTATTATTATTATGATTTTATGTACATATTGCGTTATGCATTTTGCAAGTTTGCACCTGTGTCGGCAATGCCGGGAGGTCAGAAGAGGGTCTCAGATTCCCCTGGAACTGGAGTTCTCTCGGAATTGGAGTTTCAGACGATGCGTCTTGGCCACCATATTGGGTGCTGGGGATCGAACCGGGCCTCTGTAAGAGTGGTCGGCGCTCTTAACTGCTAGGCCATCATACCTTTTTAGTCATACTAACAAAGCACAAGCAATTGGATGTACAGGCATTTAAGCAGTACTAATTATTATGTCAAGCTAAGCTATGAGCATAGACACAGATGCGTGGATGGTATGCTAATCCACAAACTGTGGTTTCTCTATAAAGGGTGACAAGTTCTTATGTGGATATAACATCTGCTAACCTCTAGAGGACATAAGCTTGTGCATCCAGTGTGAGTTTATTCCTCAAGGAGAGAGCTAATAGCCAATTAGATTTGGGATATAATAGAACACTTGGCTGCCACTGTGCACAGTATCTCCAGGCTGTTGAGAGCTTAGTCTGATACTGACGGAGGAGTCTTGCTTGTCTCAGGGAGACCAATATTTTGCTGTATTGCTTTATGGCCTTTGGGTAATGCTCTCTGGCATTTCAGAGGCTCATTGTTGTATGCTAGAAGTGACGTCTGATAACATTTTCATGCTCAAAACCATGGTCTTGACAACATGGACTTACTGGCCTTTCTCCTTGGCAGTATATCCCACTATAGGCAAAAGGCCTTTTAAATAATTTGGGGGTGTGGTGGGTTTTGAATCCCCTAGCCAACATTCCTAGGCAGAATAATTCATTTAGATATCAGAGCTTTCGGTAGCTAATATATTTTGCTTAATTACACAGCTTATAAAGGACTTTACTATTATATTTGGCTCTAGATAGAGTAATTATCTTTACAGTCCTATGCCATCAGTCAATTAAAAAAGGGTAGTGTATACCTGTTTTATAGGGAATTACCACGTAACAATTGGCTCTAAATTTACAGTGTAGGAGTGGTTTCATATACCATCATGTTTTTTTCTTTTTCCTTTATTAGGAGGTTGTTACCCATGAAATTTTAAATTGAAAAAATTTTTTAAATCTTCAGCGTCTTCTTTTGACCTCAACATTCAACTAGGGTCGAGACTGTACTTTTCATTTCATTGTAGTTTGGATATGAAATGATCCTCATAGGCTCCTGTATTTGATCAGTTGGTCTCCAGCTGGAAGCACTATTTGGGAAGGTTGTAGAACTCTCAAGAGGCAGAGCCTTCCTGGAAGTGGGTCACTGGGGGGATGTCTTCAGGCTTTATAGCTTGATCCCTCTTCCTGCTTACTTTGCTTCCTGAACAGAGCTGCAATGTGACCTGCCAGCCTCTTGCCACCATACCGTCTCTGCAGGGTGTCATGTCTCCCAGCCATAATTAGCTGTATCCCTCTGGAAATGAAAACCAAAATGAGGGGGCTGGAGAGATGCGCCTAGGGTTAAGAGCGCCGACCGTCTTACAGAGGACCCGCGTTCGATCACCCAGCACAAAACCACGGGGCGCCGAAGAAAACCGTCTGAAACTCCAATTCCGAGAGGAGAACTCCAGCTCCAAGGTATGATACTTTTTTTCTTCTGACCTCCGCGGCGTTCCCACACGGGATAAACCTGGCATGCAGACAAAAAAAAAAAAAAAACATAAAATCAGAAAAAATAATAAAAAAAAAAAAAAAAAAAAAACAAAGAAAACCAAAATGAACTCCCTCACAGATTGCTTTTGTTACAATATTTCGTCACAGTATCGTATCCGGAGAAGCTAAGACACATACCCTACATCTGTCAAGGAAGTCTACATATCTCTTCCTCAAAATATTAATTTTGTACAGTAGATCCCTAGATCTTCTATTGTCCACAATACACATAGAATCATCTTCTAAGAAAGTTTTCATTTCCCCTATTAATGTCACTTTGAATTCACATTGATCTTCTGAAAAACAAGAATGTACTTGCCAAGCTTTGTGTGGTGTCTCTCTATCCCAAGCTCTGCTAAGGGCTTTACTCCTCCACATCTTATTTTCGAGTCACATTTTATGATTTGTATTCCCCAGGTTCCCATTAACATTCATCATACCTGTAGTTATTTCCTTCAAAAACTACATGAAATGAATGGGGACCTCTAAAAGATGCATTACTATTCTCATTCCCATACCCTGTGAGTCTAACTTGATTGAGAGCAAGACTTTTTTGTTGTTGTTGTTGTTTCAAACCCCCTGATTTTTTTTTTTTTTTTTTTGGTCTTTTCCAAGACAGGGTCTTCCTGTCGCCCCCAGCTGTCCTGGGGCAACCTTGCTCTGTAGACCAGGCTGACTTTGAACTCACACAGATCCACCATGCCTCTGCCTCCTTGGTGCAGGGATTAAAAGGCATGTGCCATCACACATGATTTAGCCACCTGTATTTGACAACTGTACAACACGAAGGAAAGACAGCATCTTCAACAAATGGTTCTGGATCTCCATGTTGAAGGATGAAATTAGACCTATATCTATCACCCTGCACAAAAGTCAACTCCAAGTCAGAGACCTCAGTGTGAAATCTGAAGTGCTGAAACTATTAAGAAGAAAATATAAGGAGGGAGTAACCTACAGATATAAGTAAAGGAAAGGACTTTCTAAGTCTGACATCAGTTGCTCAGGAATTAAGGTCAATAATTGACAAATGCTATCTCAATAAACTAAAACACCCCCTCTGTCAGCCGAGGGAAACGAGGCAGAATCAGTTGAAGAAGAAGAAGAAGCTCACAGCGTGGGGAAAAAAATCTGCCACCTATACATCTGAGAGAAGATTAATATTCAGAATATACAAAGAACCCAAAAGACAAAGATACAGAAAATAAATGACCCAATTAAAAATGGGGTGATGGATTGAGAGAGAGTTCTCAAGAGAAATAAAAAGAACTAAGAGGTGGGCTGAGTGTTGGTGGCATGAGCCTTAATCCTAGCACTTGGGAGGCAGAGGAGGCGGATCTTTGTGCCGTTCAATGCCAGCCTGGTCTACTTAGTGTGCTCCAGGCCAGCCAGAGATACCCGGGGAGACCCTGTCTCAAAAAAGACCAAAAAAAAAAAAAAAAAAAAGAAAAGAAAAAAGAACTAAGAAATGCCTTAAAAGTGTACCAACATCCTTAGTAATTAAGGAAATGCAAATTAAAACTAAGATTTCATCATATTCCATTCAGAGTGCCTAAGATCAAGATAACAAAGAATGAGTGGAAAGGGAACCTTCTTTCACTGCTGGTGGGATTGCAAACTGGTGCAGCCGCTATGGAAAACAGTGTGGAGAACTCTTAAAGAATTGAAAATAAATCTATGTTAGGGTATGGTTATACCACTCCTTAGAATATGCCCAAAGCCTCAATAGCCTACTACAAAGATACTTGCTTAGCCATACTTGTTGCTGGTCCTTTCATACAATACAGTTAGGGAATGGAAACAACATAAATGTCCCTCAGCTGATGAATGGATAATGAAAATGTGGTACATTTATACAATGTGGTACAATTTATACATTTATTCAGCTGTAAAAAAAAAAAATTAAACCATGAGGTTTGCAGGTAAATGGGTGGAACTAGAAACTGTTATCCTAAGTGAAATAACATAGACTCAGAAAATCAAGTGACATAGTTTCTCTCTCATTTGCGAACCTAGATCAAAATCCTTAGATGTGAGTATCTATCCTCATATAACAGCAGGAACCAGGGAAATGGAAGGGAACTATCCCATTAAAGGGGAAGAAGGAGCTTGTCAGGAGGTGAGTTCCCAAAGCCCATTGAAATGCAGAGGCCTGGCACCCAAGGTCCTGCTCCACTGGCCCAGTCTTTGGTTATGGAAAAGAACTGGCCAGCACAGCATACTCAGGAATATTCCGCCCTTTTGATAAGCCAAAGACTTATGCAAAGTGCTCTGCCCACACCCACTCTCACTGAATCCCATCTCCACCTGTTCCTTTTCCCTTAAATTCCCAGGCCAGATGCCATTCAGCTCTGGCTCTATCTTTCCCTTGAGCCTATCCCAGCTACCCTGAATTAAACTTTGTTCTGGAGAGCCTGATCTTTTATTTTGGGGCGAGCACACCATAACCTAACAGAGCTCAAGAGAGTTGGTTAGTGGGAGACAAGTGTTATCAAGGTGGAAATGGGCAATACTTCAATTGGGGTGCGAATAAGGAGGGTTAGACAAAGGGAAAGATAGGAGATAAATAACAGATGACATGAAAAATGAGAAGGAAATGTATTAGTTAAAAAGCTTACTGAAAAATATACATTATATGTACATACAGGTGCACTATATCTATATCTATCATCATCATCTATCACCTCTCATCTATCCATCTATCTATCTATCTATCTATCTATCTATCTATCTATCTATCTATCTAGATATATAGTGCACGTGAGTATCTGATGGCCATATAACCACAGCGTGCTGGGGGATACTTCCCTCTGACTTCTTGGTCAGGGTAGTCCAAGAGACTCCCTAAATAGCATTAGGGTATTATCATAGCCTTTGATTGCCTTGCAGAACGTGAAGGTAAGACACTATTGCTGAAGACAAGACATACTTCAGAAACAGGACTTGGAGCAATTCAGCAGGAACTGACTCGGAAATCTCCTCCCGATGACTAGCTCCCATAGTATCCGAAGATTAATATGCAAGCTGCCAAGGAGAAAACTAACCAGTGACTTCACCCAGCTGTAAAATCTGTGCACTGCAACAATGGGCGGCCCAGAAAATAATTTCTAAGGTTCAGTAGTGGCACCTTTATTTTCCAGATAATCAGCAGCTGTCTAATTGGACTTAAGGCTTGCTCAATGGGAGGGAACACTTGTGTGGCACTGTAAACAGAGCCAAATACATATGGCTAGAAATGTCATAGTTCCTAGAGAAAAACCTACTTTTGTCACATCTCTGAACCAATATACTTTCTTACTGTATTCTAAATATGTATCCTTATATTTACACAAGTGTATCTCTCACCACTCATCAAAGAAGCTTCCTTTTGCAACATATGAAAACTATTACAAAGTTCCACAACTGGTCAAACAGAGAGTAAGTACCTGTGTGGTTTCCAGCCCTAAGTGCCACATCCAGCATGCCACCTCTACACTTAAGGCTCAGGAAACATAGTGGAATAAGGGGCAGAAAGAACATTAATGCCTCTCTTAACTCTCATGCAACAGATGGTGATTAACCAAGAAAACCACAACTGCCCTAAGTACAGAGAATAAGAGATTGCAGAGTGCTTATTCCTAAACCAGACTCCTCTATCAAACCTCTGTCATCCAAGGCTCAAGGACCATAGAGGAAGAGGGGTGTGGAAACATTGTAAGAGGCAGAGGTGGTGGGTGACAAGGAAACAGAATTTGCCACACAGCTGGGATGTTTCTTGTATGAACTTGCAGCAAAGGTAACAGGAAGTACAAGACCCATGGAGCTCAAGCCAGACAAAGTTCTGTAGAAGTGTATATGGGGCAGGGGGGCAGAAGCCCTGAATTTTGCTGAGGAACTACTGGCAACCAATAACTACTGGTATAGGAAGGGTTGGTTTTCTCTAAGGGTGTCACACCAGATAGGTGAGCCCCACTCCAGCAGGTGGACACCTTCCAAAAGATATTTGGAGACACAAATTGGACTCAACAGGTCTTAACATGTATGACAGAGTGCATGAAATCTGAGGAGGAGGACTAAAAAATGCAGTGCAAGTAGGGAAGGGATCTAAATATAATCAAAATGTACTGTGTGGAATTCGCAAAAATTCAATGTAAAAAGATGCGATCACGGCTTTAATCCTAGTACTTGGGAGGCAGAGGCAGGCAGATCTTTGTGAGTTCAAGGCCAGCCTGGTCTACAGAGTGAGTTCCAGGACAGCTGGGGCTACAGGTAGACCCTGACTCGAAAAGACCAAAAAAAAAAAAAATGCAATAAAGCTGAACATCTTTTAAAAATAAAAAAAGATGCAATCAAGTTGAACATCTTTTAAAAATATTTTATTTTTTTTATCCTATGTGTATGGGTGCATTATCTGCATGTGTATAAGTACAATGCCCACAATGGTCAGAAATGGCATTGGGTTCCCTTGAACTGGAGTGATGGATGTTTGTTAGCTGCCACGTTGGTGCTGGGAATTGAACCTGGGTCCTTTAGAAGAGCAGCCAGTACTCTTAACTGCTCTTAAGAGCCATCTCTATAGCCCCAAGTTAAACATCTTAAAATGTGGCCATCTTGGAAATATGGTAATTCTATGACATGTCCTATGACAAGCAGAACAAAGGTTGTTTGTTGTAAGCCACAGACACAAAGATGGTTTTCTGATGACAGAAACATAGATTATAGTTGTGAACCTCTACCACTAAATGCTGGAAGAGACAGGAAACCATTCTTGGAGCACTGGCAGAGAGTAGAGCCCAGTAGATAACTGTATTTTACACTTCTGGGCTCCAAAACTGGGAAAAGAGCACACTTATGTTGTCTTCAATCTTTAAATTATGACAGTTTTTTTTGTAGAAGCAAACACATTAAGAACAAATATATTTTTCCTGCTGCACTGTAACACCACAAGACAAGAAGCATGCCTGTTCACTGATAAGAACATCATACCAAGCGCCACTTGAAACTGGCAGGCCAATTAGATAGCTAATTCCAGTAAGCCAGTGATCTTGCTTGAAGCTTTGGGAGAGGCTGGTGCTTTGCCTAGAAAACTAGCTCTATGAAACATCAGCCCAAGAAGATAAATGTAGCCACAGATAGGAACTTGAAGATCTCTACCATGATGAACATTGTCCTTTTAGTGATGGGATCAGAGGGTAATGGGAAAAGGGGAGAAGAGTTCCTGAAAAGGGAATGTACATTTTCAATATGAGAATATTTCAGTAATGCATGTGCAGGTGTGTGATTAGTCCTGCGCCAGCCATCACTGTCACCCTCCATGAGGCTTTCTACATGTCTCACTTTTTCTAAAACCGTTCCAATGGCGAGTGTTTCTGAACTTTGTCTCTGAACTCTGATCTTCCAAATCACATTAATAGTAGCTTGTACTAGCGACTCATTATGGCATTTCACAGATTAATGCTTTATTCATGCTGCTTCTTAGCCATCATTTAAGATCTCTTATTATACAGGGTCATGCCTCATTCTTTTCTCTATTTCTTTGGGCTCATTCGAGGTTTTTTTTTAAAGCTTGTTAACTCATTAAAGGTTTGATTGAAGACAATTAACTTGAATAAATCCAAAGTCCCTGAAATTGAAGCCAATATTTATGTCACTCATAGCTAGTGTAACAGATCATAAAAAGTACTGGGTATCAGGACCATTTGGTAGACTGTTGTGAATATATAATAGAGGTTGGCCACTTTTATAACTTATTGTCAGCTTCCTTTGAAATAATTGGTATAAAATACAATTGACATCTAGGTAGAATTCAATTTAAGCATCTTGGCATCTATTGGCTCATTGAAACTTTTAGATAATGAATGATTCTTTTAGATAGAAATAATTTTCTAATAATAAATTTATATATTAAAATGTACAGGAATCTTTATGTTGAAAATACATCTCCACTTGAATTTGGTTGCTGAGTCTGGAGAGGGAGTTTTCATGGTGAGGGATAACAGTATTATCACATCTAGATCTTGCTAGAAGGAGCAAGTTCAGATTCACAAAGACCAAATGGATGTCCCAAGCTTAGAATAAGTCTCCTGACCCTGGGTTAAGTCTTTGTATTCTATCACTTATTCCTGTTAGAGTTAGTAACCTCTTTGTTCACAGGGCTCTAAATCTATCTATCTATCTATCTATCTATCTATCTATCTATCTATCTATCTATCTACTATCTATCTATCTACCATCTATCTATCTAGTTCATAGCATGGAATTTCAGTAATAAAACTGGAAACCATGTTAGTGCACAAAAGGCAATTGCAGATCCATTGACTTGGAGGTTAAGCTTATATGAAATCTTATCTAATAGTTGCCAAGAAACTCTGGAAAAATGGCAGCAGATGAGAGTCAGAGTTGTTTTCTCAATTCCAACCTAAGCTCTATGGGTTTTTATCTGCTTTCTATCACCAGGTCTTCTTATCATCTTCTTTGAGAAAAGATTTTAAGTCTTATGAACAAAATAACTAAAATGAGACAGTATCACCCAATCTGAAAGATCATGTGTCCAATCCATAAGACCCAGGTTCGATCCCCAGCACCCACATGGCGGCTGAGAACCATCTTTAACTCCAGTTCCAGGGGAATCCGACAACCTCTTCTGACCTCTGCAGCATTGTACAACATGGGTGCACCAACCTACATGAAGACAGTACACTCATAACACATAAAAAATAAATAAAATGCCGGGTGAGGTGGCACATGCCTTTAATCCTAGCACTCGGGAGGCAGAGGCAGGTGGATCTTTGTGAGTTCAAGGCCAGCCTGGTCTACAGAGTGAGTTCCAGGACAGCCTGAGGCTCCAGGGAGACCTCGTCTCAAAAAGACAAAAATAAATAAATAAATAAATAAATAAATAAATAAAATTAAAATAAAAAGACAAGAATGCAGCTTCTGACTCCCCAGGCTCTTTCCTCTTGGGCACTCATGCTCAGAGTAGAGGTCTTACAATGATGTCTCATTTACTCTTGCACAAACCAAATGGATGAACCTTGCTGAGAAGGAGAACATCACAGTGGTTTGCTGATGTACAATTGTTGGGGCCCAGGCTGCATTTGCAAGCTCAGCTATGCCTTCCCTGGAAAACAGACAGTGAAGTCTGTGGAGGACTATTCTCCATTGTCGTTAGCCATGCTGTATTGGAAGCGGGGTGGACTCTGTTGCCTTGGTAGAGTAACTTTCTGACAGAGTACTCAACATTAGAATCTCAGTTTCCCTTCTTATCTTCAATTTAAGGAAGCTTTTAGACCATGGTATCAGGAAGAACAGATCCCCCTCCCACTTTCTTGCTCTGTCATACAGTTTGCAGGTCCTTTGCTATAAAAGTATTGTACTTGGAAAAAGAAAAAAAAAGTATTGTACTTGGTTCACACAGGCTCCACATGAGCTATGGAATCTGTGGTGAGGTTAAGATTTGTCTTTTTGAAGGGAGGAAATAATTTAGGAAAGCCACATGAAATCTGCTCAAGTGGGATTTGCCAGAGTTGTTCATCACTTCTGAAAAGAACTAGACCCCAAACACGGCCTCACTGTGCTCCTTTGGACATTCTTAGAGAGCCTAGTGTTGATGATCTTTGACACATGGCTTTTCCCTGAGGTCTTGAGTGGCTTTGTCTAGATCCCTATGGAAATTATCTGGATTCTGGTAGTGAAGGATTCCATGTAGATTATCAAAATGTTAAACCAATTATGAGGTAAAAACTCAGTAGAGATTTGTGAGAATATTCTATAGTCTTCCTGTTAATGGAAGTTGAAGTACACTGGCCTTAAACAGCTTAAAGCCATGCCTGTCTGCTCCAGTGACGAGTTGGATCAGGGCAACCGTGAAGTTTATAGGAGGTCATTCTGGAAACAATATGCTTTTTGATACTGAGAGTGCTTTCCATTAAGTCTCATATTTATTAGGTTATTTATATCAGAGCAGATTTCTTTTCACTGTTTTATTGAGCTCCTTACATCTTTATATCTAACTTTACTAACAGCCACCACAGGAAGCAATTCATTGCTAAGATTTGGGAATGACTACATTGGATCACTAATTAGACATCCTGGAAAACAGACGAGGAACTGGGAAAGCCCGATCTGTCAGAGCGATGGAGGGTTTTCCACTTAGTTCTAGCGGAGGCGCGGCTCTCTTTTCCTGCTGCCTGCCTCACTAAGGAGGGGCAACTGTTCTTAAGCAAGATCTAACATTTACTTGAAACCAATAGTTTCCAGTAAAGGGTTTCTAGGATAAATGCAGGCTTACTGGTAAATATTGGTTTAATCTTCAGGGAAAATTAAAAGCTTGTGGTTTGGGACTGACGGCAGAAGGCAGATGCATAAGGACTGGGGCCCATAGGGCGGTAAAATCCCCAAATAGTGTCCTCTCTTCCAGCTTCAGGCAAAAGAAGCAGAACGCACCCATTCATTTTGTCTCAAAGGAAAGAATTATCCCAAACCTAGGCATCCTGAGTAAAACATACGCAGCCTTTCCTAGCGTGTTCCTTAGCAGGGCTATAGCAATCTGTCCTCATAATTTACCCACCCAAGGGCCTATTGGAATAGAAATCATGGTAATTTGTGCTACTTTTGCTGGAGACTGTATCTTATAAACTGGGCATAATAGTGTGCTGTGTGGCTCAGTTTATTGCCAAATTACAGTTCACATGGGCACGCTGAGCTGAGGAGTGCTAAGTTGCTTTCTTTCACATACACATTTGTTGGAACTTTTAAAAACATTTTTACTGATCACAGCTTGCAAACTGAGTTTGTTTGTCTTGTTCAATTCTCCCATCATAAATAAGAGTCACATTTCCTATCAGCTTCTGATTTCTTTGTCTCTTACATTTTTTTCTATCTTCTTTTTCTGTGGGACATTCACTTTTTAAGAGTGCAAAGTACAATACCAGCTCTACTGAACGTGGATGTTTAAATAAGGATCTCTCCTGCAAACCCAGAAGTGAGAGGCATCAACCTGCAGTGGCCCTTTCCTTGCCCCTCACCCTCTCTGACCTCAGAGAAAAGCATGACAGGGGTACCTCTGAGATGGACATGCAGATCCGCTACCAAGTGTGATGGGTATCGTTGAGCAACACGCTTGTCTACGAAGGTTTTCTCAACCCATTGGTCTAAGATCTTGTAGTGAACAGAGTCTAAAACAAAGTTTCACAGGGTAGAATTCCTTGAAGTCAGTGTTTCAGCTCTCACCCTTTCTCATTCTATGAAAGATTCCACAGGCAAAATGGCTTATGTTCCACACTGTAGGCAAAAGAAATAACAATAGCCAACACCAACATGGGGGTTATAAGGAAGGAATGCCGTTAGCAGAGATCTGTGACTTTGGAGCCCTGAGGTTCCTTTGAGTCTTGGAGACTGCGGGTTGGTAGGCTCCATGGAGACAGGAGAATCCTGCTTGGGCAGAAAGACAACAAGCAAGGTCAGTACTCCTTCAGCTGCTGTTTCCTCAGAGTTGCATGGTGCCCAATGGTCACCAAACACCCTGCTTCCTAACAGCTGTTCTGTGGGGACAAATATTTCTGCTTTTGACATAGTCATTAGTCTCTAGTGTGAGAACACTTTCTGTGGTAGAGAACAAAACATGATTCCTGACTGAAATAAGCTCTTTAGCTTAGTTGTGCTGCACACTCCAGAGGAAGAGCAATTTAGTCTACAATTAACCCAGTACCTATCTACATAGCGTCAAAGGTAAAGAACATACAGAATCATTTATTATTGGGTAATTATGTTGACATTGACTGGATTTTATTAGCTCATGTGGATATGGAGAAGAAGAACAAGGATGAGATTTGCTGTCAGGATTAGAATGTGAAGAGGCCTGTCTGTAGAGGAAGACCTGCACCTGGTACCTATCCATCCTGGCTTCTTCTAAGGAACACAGCATGCTTGAGAAAGCCCCATGACATACAAACTTTAGAGGCAGTACTATGTAAACATCCCATAAAGGATCAGGGTCATGTGATCCAGAGTTTGGGGGGCTCTTCCCACAGATAATCACAAACCCAGTTCCATTCTTGGGAGTGCTTTTCTTTTCTTTTTAAAATATTTTACTTAATAGTATTTTTATTTATGTGTATGATTGTATTGAGTGCATGTATTTAAGTGCACTCATGTTGTGAAATGCCTGCAGAGGTCAGAAGAGGGAGTAAGATTCCCTGGAACTGGAGTTAAGGATGGTTGTTATCTGCCATACTGGGAATATAAGCCAGGCCTCTCCAAGAGCAAACAGTGATCTTAACCACTGAGACAGCTCTCCAGTCCCGATTTTCCTTTCTTAATAACTGTATCCTTTTCTATTCTTTTCTTTCTTTCTTTCTTTCTTTCTTTCTTTCTTTCTTTCTTTCTTTCTTTCTTTCTTTCTTTCTCTTTCTCTCTCTCTCTTTCTTCCTTCCTTCCTTCCTATTATTATTATTGTTATTGTTATTATTGAGACTGTTGTTTTTCTCTCAAGTTTTAATAAAAGTGTCTTTGAGCTTCCTTCTGAATCTGTTTTTAATCATTTTATTAATGAAACTAAGAACTGAAAAGGAAGCCCAATTTCTGTCTTGACATTTCACGGGTAAGTGGGCATGGTAGACAGGACAGGTGGGAGGTCCTACTGACATCAGTCAGAAACTGATCCCCTGTCTTTTTATCAGTCCTGTATTTCTTCCAGTCCACCATCTTCTGCCTTCCCAGAAACAGGCAGCAGCCCAGATGTGATGCATGGCCCCATCCATAGCTGTAAGATTTAACTTTAACAAAATAGGATTACAGGAACTTTCACATATAATTTCTATACTAATACTCAGTCTTTTTGCCTCATCTTAAAACTCACACATAATATTCTTTCTCAGTGAGAAATAGTCTCTTCATTTTTCACAGCCAGCGCCCTCTGTTTTAGGTTCTCAAGACTATGCCAGCCTTTCCTGAATGAGCAATATCACAGACCTTATCATCCCTCTTTATAAATGCGGACTTTTGTCTCTGACTCCTGTCCTTGATTTTTCAGTCTTAGAATTTTCTGGAGCCTCTGAAACTTCAGAATAACACTGGCTCCCTGGCTCCCGATTCTTCTGTCCACCCACTTTCAATGATGCCCCCTTTCTCCACTGAACTGTTTACACTGCTTGCTCTGGCTTTGCCCTCTACATTATCTTGTTTTTTAGACAGGAATCCTTGCGGCATCTGCATTTCATCTCTAGCTTTGGGACCAATGTAACCACAGACACTGTGCCCTGCCCCTCCCTGGACAATCCCATCTCCTTCAGACAGCAAAGACAAGGTCTAAGATGTGGGTTAACATTCTCCAGAAGAGAAATTTGCCAAAGGTGACATCAAGGATGTTTTAGACATAGACTAGAAGGATTGGCGGGTATGAGATGACCTGCTGTTCTAAAAGGCAGGCTGCCCCAGGACTGAGGGCAGGAGCAAGGCAGATACTTCAACAGGGAGGAGCCACGAAGGCACACAGCACAGCCCAAGGTTTCAAGGGTAAATATGTGTAAAGAAAAGCTCTTTCTCCTCTGTGGGATATGCATCTGTATTTCAAAGACTAAGTAAATGTACTGAATACAAAAAAGCAAAAGTTTTGCACCAAACTGAGTTATACCCACCTATTGGTATTTACCAAGGTTCTCACAGTAATGCCTCTTGATAAAATTACATTAGCTGAGAGCTAGAACTCTTAGGCTTATTGTGATCCAAGAAGTAGATGCTGTATACACCCCATGCCTGTCTATATGTTCCATGATATTCACACAGTTCTTTATTTTGTTGAGGAAACAAAAATTTAAAGAGATTAACATTCTATTTTGGAAACCACAACTGGAGAGTACAAAACTTCCCCAAACTGTGCTTTTGCCCTCTGGAGTTCCATTGCAGATCTCGTAGGACGGAGCTCTGTTGTAGATGTTGTTGTTTCCCTTTCTGGACTCTGTACCCAGATTTCAGCCTGGTATGTTTTGAGAAATCAAGCTAAATGCTGTGCCTGGCTGGTCCTGCTTCCGTATATACAGGATACAGAGGACGGGAATGAAGCAGATACACAAGCCTGGGGGTGAACCACAGAGTGTCAGAAACTATGAGCTGGAAGAGTGAAAACTAGTCAAAAACACATATAAAATCTTAATTATCTATTACCGCCAAAAAGTAGGAGTAGGGCTGTCTGTGTTTCCTAGAACAAAATAATATTTGTGTGGTTTTCCTATATACAAATTGTTCTGAATGTGGTGTCCTGGTTTTTCTATACAGTCTTTTGTTCTTTTAATGTTGTTATTTTTGTATATAAATAAAACTCCTTGTTTATATTACTGCCTCATAGGCTTTAGGGTAGGAAAAGGAATGATTTTCTTAAATTACTCCTCTCTCAAATGATACCATAGTTAAAACTATGCAACAGAGAGAACCGGGTGGCCTACTCCTTCCTGCATAATTTTTATAAGTGAAACAAAACTCTCAAAGAAAAGTTGAGATTTTTCCCTAAAGCTCACATACCTAACACCTAGGTTTTGCTAAAGTGGGTACTTCTGTGATCACAGCACAGGTGTGGACAGAAAGGGGGACATGTAGAGGTTGTATTTCTGGGGTACAAGCTGTCATATAAGATTTCAGAGTCACATAAGCTGTTCAAATCCACCTTAAGAAAGCTGTTGAGATAGCCGCAGGGGCTCCACACTAATAATGAGTAGAGTTCTTAAAGGCACTGGGGGTCTGGAGAGATGGCCTAGCGGTTAAGAGCACCGACCACTTTTACAGAGGACCTGGGTTCGATCCCCAGCACCCACATGGCGGCTGAGAACCGTCTGTAACTCCAATTCCAGGAGAACTCCAGTTCCAGGGGAATCCAACATCCTCTTCTGACCTCAGCGGCTTTGCACAACACGGGTGCACAAACCTGCATGCAGACAGTACATTCATACACATACAGAAATAAATAAAAAACTAAAAAATAAAAAAAAAAAACTAAAAAACAAAAAAAAAGGCACTGGGACCTCATCCCTGGGTACAATATCTGGATAGATTAGGAAGAGTGACACCCCGGAAATAGGTCAAGGGGGATTCTCTGGGAGAAGCATTGGTGTGTTTGATAGTCATGGGTAACAAAAGGTGATGATTAGCAAACTGAACCCTCTCTGGCTTCACACAGTGCTTTAGTTCAGCCTTAGGAGGTGAGGACTGTCAGAACATTGTTATTCTCATTTTATTAGAGATGCGAAAACATGTGTCAGTGTAAGATATTGCCAGAGGCTATGAATTGGCTGGATTGCAGGGCAAAATTTAGATGAGTACTTACTACAAGTCTATGCTGTTGGCCTCTAAGTCTCTCAGAGAGATGGTATTTCAAAATATTTTATCATTTTCATTTTATCTGTATAAGTGTTTTGCCTGCCTGTATACATAAGTGTGCCTATGGAGGTCAGAAGAAGGTGTCAGATCTCCTGGAACTGGAGTTACAGATGATGGTTAACTGCCATGTGGGTGCTGGAAATTGAACCTAGGTCCTCTGGAAGAACAGCCAGCGCTCTTAATCATGGAGTCGGAGAGATGGTATTTAAATAGTAGCGGGAGTGGAAGCAAGCCTTCAAAAATAATCACGTCATGACTGTTTACTGACCATCACTAGGAAGCCAGTGTTGTCCTAGATTATTCCAGGGGAATGCCTGCTTGCCTGTACTAGCTGGCTTGGCTTCTGTGGTTCTGCCCCGTCTCCACCAGCTGTAGAGAAGAAGGAATATTTATAAAGAAGCCAGCTAAGACATTAAAGGAAGATAAACAAACTGAAGAAGGGAATCAGAGAAGGACAATTGCTGTACCAAAACGACGATGTCTTGTAAAGGAGAATGTACTGAGAATTACAGATTTTCTTGAAGAAAAGAATTTGGTTTTGAACTTGCTGAGTTCAAGTTGCTTGAAAGAGATCTCTTTCTAATATAAAACTGTTATTAGTATCCTTTCTCTTTTGACATCGTTCATATGAAACAGAGAAACTCAGGCCCTGGAGGAAAATCTGTATTGATGAGAAGTTCAAGGGAATTCATTATAGAATTTGATAAATTTTTGTGGCTACATTTGCTTCATTCCAAAATAAACTTGTACTTGAAATTATACCTGCCTTTCGCTTTCAGAAAAGACAACACCCTTTTCTCAACTCCTTTCCTTGGTTTCTTGTTGTTGCCTTCCCTTCTCCCTCCTTTTTCCCCTCCCTTCCTCCCTCCCTCTTTCTTCCTGTTTTCCCTCTTTCTTTTCTCTTTGACTTGAGGGGCTCTTGAGAGAAGCCGGCTGCAGAAACCTGGCAACATTTTTCTCTTAATCTCAGAAGGAACAAACCACTTTCTGTGGCTCTCAAAAGCGGACTTTTAAAGGAATCTGTTTCGGAGAGTGTGAAGGAGTTCACTGGGAGAAGTCTCCAGACCTAGATTACAAAAGGCCTGAACACTGAATGTTCATAGCAGCTGTATCCTTGGTCAAAACGTGAAACTGGGGAGATGCCATCATGAAGTCTAGCTCCTCCGCATCCAAGGTATTCCAGATACCACCCAGCTCTCCACCTGATGAGATCAAATGCTCAAAGAAGAAGACCCATGTCTTCAAAAGGGGACAATAATATTAGGGAAGCTAGAATTTAAGTACCTGTGCATTCATTTAATAATCCAGTTAAACCTGTTGAATAAACAATTTGCCCAAACTCACCTTCAGAAGATTCAGATGTGGGGTTCATCATCATATTCTTTTTTTTTTTAAAATGTATTTATTTTTTATGCGTATGAATGTACTGTCTGCATGTAGGTTTGTGCACCAGTGTTGTGCAGTTCTCAGCTACCATGTGGGTACTGGGAATAGAACCCGGCTCCTCTGCAAGAGCAGTTGGCACTCGTAACTGCTAGGCCATCTCTCCAGCCCCTCATCATCATTCTAAAGTGAGAGAGGAAGCTTCTTGCGTGAGAGGGAGTGTTCCCACAGAACGGCACACTGGGAAGGTGTCCTAAAAGTCTGCTGCTCTACTCTGTCTCTCCCCCTGTTCAAGACTGTATGTGAGAGCAAAGTAACAGCATCTCGAAGCCATAGATGGCTCAGTACAAACATGCACGTTGCCTGGCCTAATTCCCTGCTGCTTCAGAACTCTCAGTCCTACTGGTCTCTATTTGAAGTGGCATGTGGGTGCAGATGTTCAAAATAAAGTGCAGGTTTTCAAGTTCTCTAACCAAAGAGCTATGAGATTGAACAATTCCTTTCACAATATCAATTGTTCTTTTATTATCTCCATTCATCTCTGGTTTGTCTATATTTGTGCATATGCACATAAAATGGCATGATCACACATTAAAAATCTATAAAGTACAATGTCACTTCCCCTGGAAGTACGCTAGAACTAGCCTGCAGATTGTCTAGCCCGGCCTTGTGGGGATGGCCCCTGTTGTAGGGACTGCATGCCCTCCAGAGATCCCACTTCCCCTAGGGCAGCTCCAGTTTTGAGGCTCTGACACACCCTGTGTAGAATTTAACAGCTGATAAGCAGGAGCCTCTCAATAGCCCTGCCATCTAATTAGACCTTTTCTTTCTGACAGCATCGATAGTGACATAGCCAGCCAAGCAGAGTTCAGAGCTCAACAGTCTGCAACACAGGGGTATGTGGTATGAGAAGGGGCTTAAGCCTTCTGCTGCAGATGGGAACCAGAGCCCTGACAGCACTTCACACACAACAGCTGTAAGGGTGAAAGGTGCTGGTAGGGAGGTCAGCAGACATGTGGCAGGGTGCTCATCAGCTTGAGGATGCCCTTGTGGCCTAAAAGCCTGGCCCTCCACAATGCTGGTGCTTTCATTTCTGCTCCTTAGCAAGAGCAATGCCACTGATGCATACTGCATGTGTTTCTAATGCTGAACACAATAAATCCAATATATTAATAGAAAACTATGAACTTCACATTTACATGATCAGTAATTTGGAAAGTGCTTCAAAATTATTCCCTAAATTCACCAGCTTGCGTTATTACTCAAGTCTTAAAAGTCCAAATATCAATCTTCCAAAGCAGAAGATATATATATATGCTTTAAAGAAAACTTCAGAAATAATAAATAAAATTATAAAAGACAGTGAAAGGTAGAAGTTGTATTACATTAATATTTTTGCATAAACCTCCTGTACAAATAAGTAAAAACTAAGCATAAGCTGGGAAATTATTGGCAGCAAACATGGTAAGATATCTTTTTTTAAAAAAATGTTTTTGAGACAAAGTCTCTCTGTAGCCCCAGCTGACCTGGAACTCACTATGTAGACCAAGCTGGTCTTGAACTCACAGAGATCCTCCTGCCTCTGCCTCCCAAAAGTTGGGATCAAAGGTGTGTGCTCCCATCGCTGCCTGGTAAGATATTTTAATACATGAAAAAACATGAACTAACAAAGTACTTACGTATATTCTGTTAAAACGGGAAAAGTAGAACCTTCCAAACAAAAGATTTTTCACAAATGAGTGCTAGTTTCAAGTCCATTAATGATAACAAAAGAATATAAAGCTATTGGGGCTGGAGAGAAGGCCTAGCGGTTAAGAGCGCCGACCGCTCTTGCAGAGGACCCGGGTTCGATCCCCAGCACCCACATGGCGGCCGAGAACCGTCCAAAACTCCAATTCCAGGAGAACTACAGTTCCAGGGGGAATCCGACACCCTTTTCTGACCTCTGCGGCATTGCACGACACGGGTGCACAAACTTGCATGCAGACAGTACATTCATACACATATAGAAATAAATAAAATTAATTAAAAAATTTAAAAAAAGAATGTAAAGCTACAATGAGACTTCTCCCATATATTTATCTACACCTTAATCAATAAATTTATTATTAATCCATTAATTTTTTGGGACTGGCTAGCCAAGTACACTACCACTGAGCAGCATTCATAGTCCCCTCTGGAACTGTTAAAATTCTGCTGCTCAGGTTTAGCAAGATTTTGCAATGGCCGTGCTCTTACTTATTTTGGTGGGAATTTAGAATGCAATGTTCTATAGAAGATATTTTTGTGATATGTAATACAAACCTTAAAATGTTAGCCAGGCATGGTGGCGCATGCCTTTAATCCTAGCATTTGGGAAGCAGAGGCAGGTGGATCTTTGTGAGTTCAAAGCCAGCCTGGTGTACAGAGTGAGTTCCAGGACAGCTGGGGCTACAGGGAGACCCTGTCTCAAAAAGACCAAAAAAAAAAAGTGTTATCCTTAGACCCAATATTTCCTTTCTAAAAAAAGTCTTCTAAGAAATAACATAGGCAAAATTTGTATGCAAAGACAGTCCAACATAAAGAGAATGGTTAAAGAAATAATACTATGTCCTTGAAATGACACAGAGAGCACTTGGATGGGAAGTATTGAGGGACATTGACTAAGATAGGAAAAAAACCCCTCACACTGTATTAATAGGAAACATATGGGATGATGTGGAATTACATGTAATGTGTCTAATTGTCTATGAAAGCACTATAGTCCCAGTGTTATTTTAAGAAACATTTTGTGGAGCTGGGCATGGTGGCACACGCTTTAATCCTAGCACTTGGGAGGCAGAGGCAGGTGGATCTTTGTGAGTTCAAAGCCAGCCTGGTCTACAGAACGAGTTCCAGGCCAGCTGGGGCTACATGGAGACCATGTCTCGAAAAGAAAAAAAAAGAAAAAGAAACATTTTGTGGTGTAAGAATTGACTAGAATTGCAAAATGTATTAGTTGTGTTACTCGAGATTTAGTAACTGAACATACTCAGGAAGAACGTAAATCATTAATGAATTAATACAAATTGTCATAGCATTGTCTGTTATGCCCAGAGTTCAGCTGTTGCTGAGGTTAAAAATTCAGGAATCTGGGGCTGGAGAGATAGCCTAGCTGTTAAGAGCACTGACTGCTCTTTCAGAGGACCTGGGTTTGATCCCCAGTACCCACATGGCGGCTGAGACCCGTCTGTAACTCCAATTCCTCTTCTGACCTCCGAGGTATTGCACGACACGGGTGCATAGACCTGCATGCAGACAGTACATTCATACACATACAAAAATAAATAAAATAAAAAAATAAAATAAAAAATACAGGAATCTGCCGGGCGTGGTGTCCCATGCCTTTAATCCTAGTACTTGGGAGGCAGAGGCAGGCAGATCTTTGTGAGTTCAAGGCCAGCCTGGTCGACAGAGTAAGTTCCAGAACAGCTGAGGCTACAGGGATACCTTGTCTCGAAAAGACCAAAAACAAAACAAAACAAAACAAAAAACCCAAACCCAGGAATCTGAAAGAGTATAGAATGACCAAAAATAAGCACATGATTTTTGAGGTTGAACAATATGTTGTCTAAGATCTTGGGCATTGGAGTTTGCATTTCAGGCTCTGTTTATTGACCTGGAACAAGTTGATCAACTTCCGGAAGCTTCAAATTTCTTGTAATTGAAGATTGTCATGGGGTGATGGTAAGACTTTAGTGAGATGATATGTATACGTCATTTAGCCCCTGGTGAAAGCTCAGTGAATGTTAGCTATTATTATTATTATTATTATTATTATTATTATTATTATTGTGAATACTATAAAATTAGATTGTAAAATATTTATTTGAAAACTTAATATTTCCTGGGAACTATCCCAGGTTCCAAAGATACAAAGATATGCTTATTTATTTACGAGAGATGTTTATTGAACACTTACTATTTGTCAGATATTAGTCTGGGCACTTTGGATACATCAGTGAGTGAAGGAGAGAAAGGCTGTGTTTTAAGTTAAGAGACCAAACCCACCAGACATTATAGTTAATGAACCCATAAAATGTGAGAAGATGTGGTGAGGTTGTAGGTTGCAGTTCTGAATTAGAGGAATATAATCAAGATGAGTTGAAATCATAGCTTCAGAGAGGTGATGAATCATGATAGTATTTAGAAAGTAAATGTATTCACCAGTTGATTACAGTGATAAAAGCAAGACAGAAGAATTAAGGATGCATTTCTGGCACTTAGGTGTGATGACCACATGGACAATTAATTAGACTCTGTAGTCCAAAGGGTTAACACTTTCAGAAGTAGGTAAGAGGGCAGAAGCTCCCTAAAGTGTCAAGCCGGTCAATTCCACTTATAATGCAGGAAAATTTAGGTGATTATGATGCTTATCGATCAGTGGTGGGTATAATGCAAACTGAACAGTGACAGACATTAGATGGAGCACAGCAAAAGAATAGAATGGAAAGTGCTCCTGTCATTCCATCTCAGAAAACTGAAATGGACCATAAGCCACGGCAGTGGAATCAGCTTGCCCTAAGGCACGACAGATCAATATCTTGGGAACAGAAGGCCCACAAAGCTCCTCAACATTCTGTATCAGTCAGACCTCTCTGCTGATGACTCCTAGGGCCACCAGGTATTTTAGTGAGCACTGTTGCTGTCCCAGCTCCATATCATTGACTATAATAATGCACATTCTGGGAGGTTTAACTATATTAAGACACTGCTCTTATTGCCAAAATTGTAGACATTGAGAAATGAAGTCCCTCCTCCCTCTGCCCCTATTCCAAATAGTAGTGTGAAAAAATGGGAAATATATTAGTTCATAAGCTTACTGAAAAGTTCTATCTATCTATCTATCTATCTATCTATCTATCTATCTATCTATCTATCATCTATCTATCTATCTATGTATCTATCTATCATCTATCTATCTATGTATCTATGTATCTATTATCTATCTATCTATCTATCTATCTATCTATCTATCTACCTATCTATCTATCTATCTATCTGCATATGTACAGCATAAGACTATATAACAAAAACCAACAACCAAAAACCCCAGTGCCACAACTTTGTTCCTTGCCCTCAGAGGTCAACTAAGTCCCAGCGGACTATGCATAGGGGCATCTCTTGAAATGTCCTACAAATGTGAGTCACCAGTCTTCCTGTGCAGGGAGGTCTTGGAGATCCACTAATGGGACTTCAGCCAGTGTCCAGTCTATAAAGAGGAAAGTCTGCTCATGCTTCAAAAAGGGAAGCCTGGTCTAGCAAGACCTGACTTTGTCCTGGAGTGGATGGAACTGGTGATTAAAAAGCCAAAAGGAGCCAAGGGCTCCCCCGCCCCAAAGGAAAAAACAAAACAAAACAAAACAAAAAAACTGAGTGACCCTTGAGGACCAGATCCTCAAATGACCTTGAGAAAACAAAAACCTTGGTTAATCTGAGCTAACTCTGTGAACTTAAAAATCCAAAAGGAAAGTATACCATAAATAAAGAAATAGTAAGTCCTGGGAAATTGTATTTCAGGTATAAAACTTGAGATCTTAGTAAAAAGACAAAAAGTAAAAAAAATAAAAAAATAAAAAAAAAGAGCACAGTTGTTTTGCCTGTCTTACTGGCAAGTGCAGCTACCCTGTGGCTGCCACTGCTTTTGCCATCTTTCAAAGATGTGAGAAGACACAGCTTTTCAACCTTCCAATACAGACTGAAGACTCATGTCTCTCCAAGAATCCTCCAAATCTTCAGTGCCAGGTGGGGACTGCTGCTGAGACATCCAACTTGTGGACTGAGCTACTACTGGGGTTTCAGCCTCTTCAGAGTATAGACTGCCATTGTTGGACTATCCAGGCTGTTTCATGGAGACCAGTACAGGAAGATCAAGACAGGACTCGGTGCTTACTGGACCTCATTTGGTGACATGGGAAGGGAAAACTCCAGTGTGGAGCACAGGGGCAGAACTGATGGTGGTTTGGGCTTGCCAAGGAGGAGACTTCAAACATGGCATCTTTCAGCCTAATTAAAAAAAATCATACGCTAAAGATGCTAAAACCTATGATATATGTGGCATGCATATGTGCATATTTTGGATTGATGCATATTGGAAGGAATATCAACAACAACAACAACAACAGAAAAGACTGCGTCAAAGAACTGACTGAAATGGTGAACTTCTGCTGGAAACAGTAAACTTCTGCCTTGAGAATTTTGAGAGAGACTGAGAAAAAGATGAACAACATGTTTGGCAGAATGCATGAGCTCTGGTGGGGTGGGGGTCAGGGGGCACGGGTCTAGATTTGATTTGTAATGTAATTTTGTATGAAATGCACAGAGCTTTAATAAAACATTGGCAAACAACAACAACAACAACAACAACAAAACATAAAAACAGTGCCAGACAGGGGAGGAAACCTCCCTTCAAGTTGTTGGTCAGGGTACTCTAAGAGACTCCCAAAATAACACAGCTCTTAATTACCTCCCTGAACTTGAAGGTAAGACAATATTTCTTTGCTAGGCAGAAGCTTACTAATTTCAAGCAATCCCATTTTTATTTTTATTTTTTTAATTTAATTTTATTTTTTTATGTGTATGAATGTACTGTCTGCATGTAGTTGGTGCACCTGAGTCATGCAATGCCATGGAAGAGGATGTCAGATTCCCCTGGAACTGGAGTTAAAGACAGTTCTCAGCCACCACGTGGGTGCTGGGGATTGAACCCGAGTCCTCTGCAAGAGCAGTCAGTACTCTTAACCACTAGGCCATTTCTCCAGCTCCAGCAATCCCATTTTTAATTTATGACTTTATTTCCTGAGCTATTAGCGTCCTTTCCGGAAAGTCCTTGCTTGCATCTATACTTTGAAGCATTTTCTATGTTTTCCTCTTTTACCATCAGAGTTTCAGCTCTTACATTAAGATCTTTGGTCTGTTTTGAATTGAGTTTTGTATGGGGTGACATATGTAGCTCTATCTTCATTTTTCTACATGGACAGACACAGTTTTCCACTTATTGAAGAACATGTTTTTTCTCCAGTGTGTGTTGTTGGTATCTTTCCCAAATATCAGGTGGTTGTATTGTGTGGGGTTTATTTCTGGGTTCTCCATCCTACTTAATTGATCTACAAATATGATTTTGTGCCAGTACCTATTCCAGTTTGCTTCTCTGATGCCGTGATAAAACATTGACAGGACAGAGGGTTTATTTGGCTTATATCTCCAGGTCACAGTCCAACACTGAGGGAAGCCAACTCGGAAACTCAAAGGAGGAACTTGAAGCAGAAGCTCAGGAGGAACACTGCTTACCGGCTTGCTTCCAGATTCACATTCAGCTACCTTTCTTATTCAACACAGGTGCAGTTGCCTGGGGATGACACCACCTAGAGTGGGCTCCTTCTTTCTATATCACCTGCAATCAAGAAAATGCCCCACAGTCAGGACCACAGACATATCGGTAGTAAATCTTGAAATGAGGCATGGTAAATTTTCCAGCATTCCTTTTTTTTTTTGGTTAATATTGCTTTGAGTATTTGGGACATTTATGCTTCCATACCTTTTTTTTTAGCCAATTTTTTATTGAAGTTTTGTGTATTTCATACAATATTTCCCAATCAAATCTAGACCCACTCCCCGTTCCTTGCCCCCCACCCCACCAGAGCTCATGCATTCTGCCAAACACGTTTTTCATCTTTTTTTTTTTCAGTCTCTTTTAAAATTTTTGATGCAGAAGTTTACTGTTTTGGGCAGAAGTTCACAGTTTCAGTCAGTTCTTGACCCAGTCTTTTTGTTGTTGTTGTTGTTCCTTTCAATTTGTATCACTCCAAAATATGCGTATATGCATGCCACACATATATGGGTTTTTAGTATTGTTTGTTCTGTTTCTGTAGAGAACATCTTTGGAATTTGATGCTGAATGCACTGAATTTTTAAAAATATATTTTCATTGAATTTTTGCAAATTCCATACAACATATTTTGATTATATTTAGACTCCCTCCTCTATCCATACCCTTCTTATAGCCCCTCACTACACTTCATGGCCTCTGTCATCTTGTATATTAAGTTTTTCTCCCTTCTTTCCTTCCTTCCTTTCTTCCTTATGTCTTTATCTGGTTTGAGTATTGGAGTAACACTGGGTACAAAAATTAGTCTGAATTCATCTTTTTATTTTGTGGAATGGTTTAAGGAGCATTGATGTCAGCTCTTATTTAAAGCTTTGGTAGAATTTCACTGTTGAAGTAAATTCTATTTATAATTTTATAAATATATAAAATTTTATTTATAATTTTAACAAAACCCCTCCTCTGAAGAGGAATTAGTTCTGTGGTATCCTGGTGCCCATGCTTAATGAAGAAACTCTTTCTGTGCTTCCACTGGTAATAGTGAGCTGTGGTTTACAAAGCTCATTCTAAAATTGGCTAGCTCTAAAATTCTTCTTCAGAGTCTTCTTTATATTACCGTCAGTGGTTATCTCACTTCTTACAGACTCCTTCTCGGGCCAAAGCTCCATCATTTGGACGTGCACAAGAATGTCAAGGGTGTCTTCCTATGGAAGATTTGAAGTCGTTTTTGACAGGAAATTACATTTGATTGTTTTCCATCTCCTACCTCAAATGGTCCTTTCTTTTTCCTTCACCCAAGGGTTTAACAATTCTACCATCCTGCCTCCCTTTCCTCCACTTTGTGACTTTAATTTATGGATTAGAATTATAGATTTAAGTGAAACTAAGTCTGGTAGAATTATGGCTTCTCCTTATGTCTAATATATTTCAGTCAGTGAACTAGAAAGTCATGTTTTTTTTTTCTCTTAGTAATTCTCAAGAGATTGCTAACAATATCCTCAACACTATCCTAATGTTTTAAATGGTTACTATCAAGTGATTAAACATGCCTGACTTTGTCTATAAAACTAAAGTGACACATCCATCTAAAACAATACTGAGAAAGTAAAAGTATACATTTAGGCCCATTATTTGAAATTCTATTGAAATAACTGCAGTTACTAATACATAAAATGTGATTTTGAGGTTCTGTAGAGGTTTATCTCATCTGATGTAATTCTCTGGTGGAAACATGGAAATTCACTTTGACAAAAAGCACCTTACAAAGCCAGGGATTTTGATTATTCATTTCCCTGTTTGCTGTCATTCCACCTCCTCTGTAGTCTTTCAGAAGAAAGAGTGAATGTGGTCAACAATCTCTTCTTATATAGCTTCCGGGGAGCCGGAAGTCAGAAGCCAGCACAATAATATCCACAGGAAAGTTATATCCCTTCTAGGAGATACTAAAGGAGCAGTTGAGGAAAGATGTGCAAATTTTCAGAGGCTGGTGCTTTCCAAGAGAAAAGGACCAAGTTAAATATGTGAATGACATAAGCAGTGTGCAATCTGGCTGGCTCAATAGAGTCCACGTTTGTTGGCAGGTCCGGCCCAGGGAAAGCGCCTGAGCAATCATTAGGTGCAGCCTCCCAGAAACATTCCAGAGCAGATACTCAGAATACGGGGGCATCTGGGTACTTTAAAATTTTTTTAATTAATTTTATTTATTTCTGTATGTGTATGAATGTAGTGTCTGCATGTAGGTTTGTGCACCTGTGTCGTGCAATGCTGCGGAGGTCAGAAGAGGGTGTCGGATTCCCCTGGAACTGGAGTTCTCCTGGAATTGGAGTTTCAGACGGTTCTTGGCTGCCATGTGGGTGCCGGGGATCGAACCCGGATCCTATGCAAGAGCGGTTGGTGCTCTTATCCGCTAGGCCATCTCTCCAGCCCCGCATCTGGGTACTTTAAACATTCAGTGCTGTGAGTATCAGCAATGAGTTCATGACTAAAGACAGTTTGAATAATTTCCAAGTTGATGGAGTTATTGGACAGGCAGGAATTGTCACTCCTTGACTTTGGAACCTACTCTTGAAGGTGCTTAGATCAAAAGACATTTTCTTTCTCTTCTCTGCAAAGTGAATTTTTAGAAAGATCAATGCAATAGGAAAGAAAAGGTGAGGAACTGATTGGCTCAGCCTGCAGTCACAGTATGAATCCTGCAAAAGTGAGATACTATGAAACTCTGTGCCCATGATTCCCATGAGAAAAACAAATGGGCTCTATATAGAACCAAGAGCCACACAATGCCATTTACAACTTATTTCCTATTTGGACAAATATTTAATTTCTATTTTTATATCATGCAGTTTTAATAAGTAGGAGTATATCTATCCCAAAATTATTCTCAGTAAAATGCATACATATTAATTTTAACCATCTGCTTTTCTTCTTTATTATTTAATCTTTATGAGTGTATTCCTGCCATGTATGTAAGTGCATCAGTGCCACGTGATACCCAGAAGGCATCAGGTTCTCCTTGAACTGTAGTTACAGACAGTTGTTAGCTATCACGAGGGTGCTGGGAATTGAACCTGGGTCTTCTGAAAGAGCACTTTGCAAGAGCAGCCAGTGCTCTTAACTGCTGAGCCATCTCCCCAGCCCCATTTTTCTTATTTTTATGATGTCAGGTGACATTCCAAAATACAAACAGGAATGAACTCTAGTTCCCTCATGGAGCCATTAATACGTGAAGGCAAGCTTGCGGTGTATAGTGGATACTTTAAACCTGTTTGGCTTTCTAACTTATGTTTGGAGAGATTGCTAGCTTCCTGAAGCTGTACACCTTCTACTATAGAAAGTACAAAGGCAGCACCTCTTTCTCTCTCTGCTCATCTTTCACCATGGAATTAGACAGCTCTTATGGTGTCCTGAGTCCAGGACTAGTGACATCATGAGGAAGCAACAGTGTATCTGCTAGAGTGCTGCCAGCAACCACATGGAATTTCCAGAATTGGCTGTCAGCGATGGGCACAGTACACGCTGAATCTTCCCATGATTACAGGAAACAGTGGCAGGACACCTTAGCCTGGCTTGGTGGCTTGACTTTGGGTCTAGCTTCCTTTGTACTAGTCTTAAAATCTATTCTCTTTTTCCTTGTTTCTGGAAGTGATATAATATTCTTTCACTAAAACTTTCGTTTAAATTGTCCCCATCCAGTTTCCTAATGAAACTAAGAGTTATAGTATTTTTTTTTAAATCAGGATGTTTCTTTCTTTGTTTGGAGATCATGAGACTTCATTCTCTCCAATAAAAGAAACATAATTGAATTTGAGATTGTGAGATGTGTTCACACTGGTCTCTAATGTACAACAATCAGTCTTGCCCATATTTTTTCTTTGGAGATGGAGCAAGCTGCTATAAATCTATGTAGCAAGCTTGCTAACAACATGGTTGTAATACCCCAGATTGTCTCAGGAAAGGTCCAACTGGAAACTCTTCACTAGGACAGACCCCCAATAGAACAGCAGCTCAGTGATACATATATAAGGACATTGTGTGTGAGAAAGGAGGAAGACGTTCCTCTGCCCTCGAGCACCATCTGTTTATCTACTTGTTTGTTCATTCTTGCAATAAATATTTATTGGAAAGTTGCCTACTAGGTAAAGACACACATTCCTGGACTTAATGAGCCTGTGGTCTGGCCAGGAAGATCTCAAGAAAGTCAAATGTGTCCTGTACAGTGTGGTCACTGATGTAATGTAGCTATGAACAAAGTGAAGTGCAAAGGGAAGGAGGATTTAGACCCACCAGAGACAATCCCTGTTTCAAAATAAAGGACTGCCACTTTGCCTTGCAAGGTAACTAAGAACTGACTGAACATTCCAGTTGGAGGGAAATGTATGTACAAAGACTCAGATGCACGGAGAGAATGCATGTGTCATCTGGAAAGAGGAAGTAGGAGACGAGAGTTTAGATTTTACACCACGGACAGTATAGCTCACTGGGATTTTAGAAATCTCCAGCTTCCTTTGAACTCAGATATTACATATTTCTTTACAAGACAACCATAGCGTTAAATTCTAAAGTGCATGCTATCTACTAAATGCTGTCTGGCACATCAGCAGTGCACTAAATTTAGTAACTTTGATATTATTTCTAAGAGACCATGGTTTGGGTTTTCTTGTAGGAGATTCATCTTACTAAAGTTGTGTCCTTCTCCCAGGGTAATGTCTGTACCTGACGATTCATCCTGCAGACACTCCCTCTAGGTCAGTTTCATGGAGGCTTGAATGGGAATATAGACTTTTAAGTTGTTAGTATATTTCTTTTTTTAAATTATTTATTTATTTCATATGTGTATGAATGTACTGTCTGCATGCAAGTTCGTGCACCCATGTCGTGCAATGCCAAGGAGGTCAGAAGAGGGTGTCAGATTCCCCTGGAATTGGAGTTAAAGACGGTTCTCAGCCGCCATGTGGGTGCTTGGGGTTGAACCCAGGTCCTCTGCAAGAGTAGTCGGTGCTCTTAACTGCTAGGCCATCTCTCCAGCCCCATATATTTCTTTTTTTAATTTATCATTTTTATTTTATGGTTATTAGTGTTATGACTGCATGTATGTAAGTGCACCTGTGTCATGGGCTTTGGGTTTTCTTGTAGGAGATTCATCTTATTAAAGTTGTGTCCTTCTCCCAGGGTAATGTCTGAACCTGTCCACTCATCCTACCTATTAACCACAAAACTTTCAAAGAAAAAAAATCCCTAATTTTCAGAAATAAATATATATTTACACATGTATGCATTTATTCAGTCTCTGCAAAAATTTAAAGGATGATCTAGATCTTAAAATATTACATTTAAGCCCGGCATAGTGGCACATGCCTTTAGTCCCAGCACTCAGGAGGCAGAGACAGGTGTATCAATGTGAGTTCCAGGACAGCTGGGGCTACAGGGAGACCCTGTCTCAAAAAATTACATTTAAATGTGTGAAGGATAGAATACCATGAAGCAGTAGGACCTTCAAGTTCTTCATGTCTGAGTCCACAGAATAATGCCAAATCTTTCTGGTGGTAAATAGCCTTTTCCAGAATCTAGTCTTCCTAAGGAAGATTCAAGGGAGACAGAATCTCCTGAGGGGATTCATGTAGCAAAATGATGGGCAGCTTTCTTTTTTTTATTACTTTTATTTATTTCTGTATGTGTATGAACATACTGTCTGCATGCAAGTCTGTGTACCCGTGTCGTGCAATGCCACGGAGGTCAGAAGAGGGTGTCAGATTCCCTTGGAACTGGAGTTCTCCTGGAATTGGAGTTTCAGATAGTTCTTGGCTGCCATGTGGGTGCTGGGGATTGAACCCGGGTCCTCTGCAAGAGCGGTCGGTGCTCTTAACCACTAGGCCATCTCTCCAGCCTCAATGGGCAGCTTTCTAATGCAAGCCAGTCCTTTCATCAAAGGAAATGAGCATGATTGGATAGAGTTCCTCATGAAAGGTTTAGGAAGGAGGGATAAATAATCCACTCAACCAAGGGAGAAGAACACATTTGAATTCAGTGACCAAATAGATGTCAGAGGTGGGGGGGGGTGGTGATAGGATCTCAATGGCTGGGAAATTACTTGTTATCCTGAATGCCCCTGGGATACTTAGTCAAACTTCACCCACCATCAGTCATGAGATGTGCAGAGAGATGTCAATTTGATGATGAGAGGCTAAGGAAAGATGAGTTTCTTTATAGACAAGATCTTTTTTTTTTGAGCACTCTACATCTCAAATACTGTGCATTTAGAAAGCAAGCATATATAGAGAACAGCTGAGTTTTGAGGCAGCAAGAAAAGTATTAAGAATGGCTTAGAATTGATGATGTTCAGGATGTGGAAGACTTCTAGGTCTGAGATGCACCCTAGATGTTGAAAGTAGCGTGAGGCCCTTGGAAAGACTGATATCAGGATGAATGGGAAAAATGCTCATGACAGGACTCTCGGGGCTGTACTGGCATCAGTCTGCACAGACTTTTAAATTCCCAAGGCAACACTTAGCTTGTTCCCCATGAGACATGGGGAAGGGACTCTTTTGGACTCTTCCAGGAGGGTTGAGAATCTCTGTGTTCAGGAATGCTAACAATGGAACACCTGGGACTGTCACATGAGCAAGCACTGTGAGCAGTGATCATTCATGTGTATGGAACAGAGGTTTCAGCATAGAGAGACAACTTTAAGAAGAATACACACACTACAAGTAGACCTGGATGCAGTGCTTGGAATGCCTTTCTACTATACTAGTCCCATAGCCAAATTGTCTCTTCTTCCTCCTCCTCCTCCTCCTCCTCCTCCTCCTCCTCCTCCTCCTCCTCCTCCATAAAAGAGAAGTCAGCTCTTCAAATCAAACCTCTAAATAACTTTAGCCCATAGGTCTTGCTTTTCGATTTCATTGCACTTGTTACATAAACAGATCACTCTAAAGATGGCTTAGAGAGAAAATTAGGGAAGTGGCCAAATGGTGTCTTAGTTATCCTGTGGGACAAGTAATCTGGCTAGCTCCGGAGTCTGGGATGTAAGATCTGGGGGCAGCATTGTGTCTCTGTCTGTGTGTGCGTGCACATGCATGTAAAACAGCCAATGAGTAAGTTTCTCTGAGACATATCCCTTTCATCGGCTTAAGAGATTCTGCAGGAATCAATTAGCCCTGCATGTTTTTCACCAGAGATGAAAATCTGGCAAGTATTACCGCCTAAGCTTCTTTAAGAAAAAAAAAATATCCAGAAGTGGGATTTCATTTGCTGGTTTTTATTCACATCAGACTTTCCTTTTGAGGTAAACACCCTTTATTCTGAGCACTGCATCTTGTGATTCCAAGAATCACCGTAAGCAGTCATGACTTAGGTAAGCCTTCCCTCCTATTCAGTGTCCTTAAGAGTGTGGGACTAATTTGGTGGCCTGTGGTGGCTACAATTTTTTTCTTGAGGAAAATTTCTTCCTAATTCTGATAATATGGCAAATAACTAAGTATTTTGAAGTTAAAACTAAACATTTTCCAGGTGAGTTTTTCTGAATCACAGAGTTATTTATCTTCTCTTTGGCCTGTTTTTTTCCCTACCTTAAAATGTGACAGTAAGCTGCCACTACAAAAGACTTCAGTGTAAGGGATGGGGAGTGCTTCACTGTGTCTCATATTCAAATTAATAAAGTCAAGAGCTTTAAGGTACTCTAGTCTAGTGGTGCTCCATCTCAGTGATGACTAGGTAGAGATAAAAAAGCTGATTTCCAGGCATGGTGGTGTGCTTCTTTAGTCCCATTACTGGGGAGGCAGAGGCAGAAGGCTCTCTGTGAGATCAAGGCCAGCCTGGTCTATATAGAAAGTTCTAGGCCAAGTGGCTCTAGGGAGATAGCTTGTCTCAAAAAACAAACAAGGCCGGGCGTGGTGGCACACGCCTTTAATCCTAGCACTTGGGAGGCAGAGGCAGGTGGATCTCTGTGAGTTCAAGGCCAGCCTGGTCTACAGAGTGAGTTCCAGGCCAGCTGGGGCTATAGGGAGACCCTGTCTCAAAAAGGCAAAACAAACAAACAAACAAACAAACAAAAAACAAAAAAACCCCAAGAAATCCAATCAAGAATTCCTAAAATTCATATATATATATATATAATGAAAAAGAAACCATAAGCAAAATTAATGTGCAAAGTATGAATTCAGATAAATATTTTCAATACAGATGCCAGGTAAAAGATTTATTTCTGTATGAAGAAGCAGTAGAAATATCTTGCAAGTAGGAAAAGGCTAAGAGTAAGTTCTTAACGATTAACAGATCCAAAGGCCAATAAATATGAAAAGATACTCAATTTTGTTCCAAGTCAGAAAAATGGAAATGAAAGTAATAAAACCTAAAGTACAGACAGAAAGATGGCTGTGTGTAACGATGCTTGCTAAGCCCGACAACTAGATGTTGATCCTCATAATGCACATGGTGGAATGGGAGAGCTTATCCTGTGAAAGATACCCGTGACCTCCACACATGCACCTCCCCCCACAACATAGAAACAAATAAACAGTGAAAAAAAATCTGGAAAGTACCAAATGGCAAATGTAGAAGAACCGGAACCATGTGGCGGGCACAGAGAGAAAGGTGTTCACTTACAAGTTGTTGAATAAGAAAACAATTAGTAAATCTCAGCCTTGGGTATGTATTCCGTAGAGACTAAAACGTGTACTAAGACTACTAATACCAGAACTATAATTGCATTTTTAAGAGTAACGTCAAAAGAGCTGCAAAGTGCTCAGAAACAGGACAAGAGAAACAACTTGAAGTGTATTCATGCTCTAAGACCTCCTTAAGAAGTGAGGTCCATACTGCTTGATTTGGTGGTATCTTATTCTTCTCATTTCTATCACAAAATGCCCTAAAAAGGCAATATAAGGAAGACAGGATTTAGTTTTGCTCACAGTTGGAGGGTGCAGTCTATCAAGGCAGGGAAGGCAGGACAGCAAGAGTTTCAATGAGCTGCTTCTTTGCATCTGGAGCCAGGAAGCAGGGTGAGATGGAGGCTGGTGCTCAGCACACCTTCTCCCTTGTTATTCAGCGCAGGGCCAGAACCAGTGGACTGGTACCACCCACATTTAGAGTGCATCTTCTTATCTCAATTTAACCCAGTTTAGAAACTCTCTCATGGGGCTGGAGAGATGGCCTAGCTGTTAAGAGCGCCGACTGCTCTTGCAGAGGACCTGGGTTCAATCCCCAGCACCAACATGGTGGCCGAGAACCGTCTGTATCTCCAATTCCAGGAGAACTCCAGTTCCAGGGGAATCCGAGACCCTCTTCTGACCTCCGCGGCATTGCATGACACGGGTGCACAAACCTACATGCAGACAGTACACTCATACACATAAATAAATAAATAAAATTAAAAAAAAAGAAACTCCCTCATAACAATGGTGACAGCAAGCAAACTCAGTCAGACAAAACCCAGCATAGAACGGGGGAAACAGGCAGGAGGCCACAAGGTTGGTGAGGAACTATGGCAGCTGATTACTGCTGGCTGAAGGAGAGTTGATCTTCTTTAAGAGATTGATGCTAGACAGGCTTCAGTGGATGAACTCACACTGAGAGCCATCTGGGTACACAAACTTGATAGGCCTTAAGATATATGACAAAATACTTGAAATCCTGTGGGTGGGCTATGAGAGAGTGTAAATGGGGGGGCTAAATATGATTAAGATGTATTACATGGCATCCATAAAAATTCAATAAAATATGTTAAAATACTAAAATAAAATGGAATCCTAAAATAAATAAGTAAAAAGTAAATAAATAAGCAAAAAAACTCCCTCACAAAAAAACTCCCTCACAGCTGACAATCACCAGTGACCATCACAGGTAGCATTAAATGGGGAAAGAAGATGCTGGAATATGTGTGTGTATTCTGATATTAAAAACAAAGACATAACCACAATTTACAATAGTACTTAGACTTATATATATATGGCTGTAGTAACATGGAGAAAGACACATAAAGGAGTACATATCAGCTTGACAACACTGATTACTTCCATAAGAACAGGGAGAAGGCACTGGAGAAATCTCCACAACTATTATCATCAGTAATAGTTAAGTCACTTTCTTGGTATAACAGTTTCTACAAACTATTCGAATGTGATGTATGAATTTTGGTAGTTGGTGAGCTTCCAGGTGATTTAACCTCCCTTTTTATGTATTTTGCACACTTCATCTTATTTCTGGAATTATTAGAGGGATATGTCTATTTCTGGATCCTGTGTGAGACCAGGAAAGCAAATCTCTGAAAATGAGGAATCTTCAATGGTTTGTAAAATATTTTGGAAGCCAAGTATTTGCTATGCAGAGAGGCTACAGTTAAGACCCTAGAGATGGACATGTAGCCTTGTGTGAATGATTTCAGGGATAAGATGCTTACTGCAGATCAGGGTGACTCTTTTACTTCTGAGCCAAATTTTTCTTTCAAGTCTTTCCTTATCTTGTTAGTGAACTGAAATCTGTTTCTTAGGGCAGATTCATTAGACAACAGATTCAGGCAACTGGGGAGAGTCGTTATGATCAATGCATGCCTTTATTCCTCTGTGTGAGCCTTCTTTAGAACATGGAAACTTTCGTATCTGAGACAGTGTCAGATGAAGAGGTCACTGGTGAAGGTGACCATTTTGTCATCTAAATTGGAGAACATTTAAAAATGATTTGGATGGAACCTGGGGTGACTAGTAAACTTAGATGCCTAGTCACACACCAACCCGCCATGTTTACTCTGTCCACATCTGCCTAAATTTCTAGCATAGTCTCTGCTCATCTGGCAGCACATGGGTGTCAACAACAATGACATCATCACACTGACGACTGTGACAATCAAAGAAAGAGATCAGACATTCGTAATCTTTGCATGCTAAGTAAATTCAGTCACATGAACTTGTCCTTCTAGTGGCTCTTGAAGTGGTTATTGGTTTCTAGGACATAAACTCTTTAAAGAATATTTCCATTATTAACGTCTTTTTTATGTTTGTGTGTATAACTTTCTATTTAAAGACCAGGGGATATTTTCCTTTTCTTTTTGGTGACATATGAGCATTAACACAACCTTAGTCTTTTCTAACAGAGGCACCCATTGTCAGGGATGGCAAATTCAGAGCAGAGAACTCTGGGAAGGAAACCACATGTTTATGGACCTTTAAGCTTTATGAGTATATTGGCAGTGCCACGGGATCTTTGTGAGGCCAGGAGACACAAAGCAAAGATTATTTCTAAAAATTCTTAACCAAAATGTGGGCCCTTGTAGCATAGTAGAATTGAGACCTACCTCAACTCCCCAATATTTAATTCATTCTTTGTTAATTAGTGTTCCAGCGGCTTTGAACACTGTCTTGGTTGTTTCTTCAAGAACCCAGCTATATGCCACTATATAGACAGAGCCAAGTGATGGGTGGAAATAAGGTTAGTGAAGATGCTTAGACCCCATGGGGACACTGACATCATAGCTTGATTGTTTCCATTCTAAAACTTGGTCAGAATCTGAACAACAGCCAGTCACCAGCAACAAGCAGCGTTGCTGTTTACACTTGCAGGAAACTTCTGAGCTGACAGTGCCACTTCTTGTATTCTTTGTCTGTCCAGTTTATGGTATAAATTAATGGCCTTCTTGGCTTGGCTGAGAATGCTTCATTCCTCTTCCCAGAGTCACTTTTCCATAAGGACACAGTCATCTTTAACACATCTTCACTCCTACACTGGCGAGAAATAAAGCAAAGAACATGAATGTTCTGGGGCCTGGAGAAAAATCTGACTTGAAGACTGGGCTTCACCACTCCTAGGGAGGAGGTATGATAAATGTGGCTGGCAGTGGGTGGACGGGGCAGGGGTGGGAGTGGGGGATGTTGTTCCTAAAGACGTGATTCCCTGAGTGCAGTTGCTGCCAGGGCACGGCTGTGACAATGTGGGTTTCAGGCTGCCGAGTTCTCTCCTCGCTCTTCATGTGGTGGTATATCTTTAGCTTGGTTTATTGTGGCCACCCATCTTGTGCTCCGTGGACTTGTCCCCAAAGTCGTGAATTAGGCAGTCATGTGACAGCATGCTGGGCCCATCTCTTGCTGACTTGCCCACTCTCATCTTCTTCCCCCTACACTAGACTTGTCCTGATGTCAGTCATCTGTTCTGACTCCAGCAGAACATTCCTGACTGAGCTATGGGTGGGAATGTCCAGTATCAGGTGAGACAGACACTCCTGTGTCATGCACACAGCCTTGCTAGACCGCGTTTCTGCTCGTTCTTCATTGCTTCTGAGGCTGTCTCCTAGAATCTTCTTCCCATCTACGTGGTAGACCTTGAACAGATCTGAACGTTTCTTTTCCTTGCTCATCAGTATTCCCACACATCATTTCCTTAATTTTAGTCACTTCTTATTAGATCCAAGGATTCTAAGCTCTGGAATGTTTCAACTTAGATATTTGACATAATTTGTTGTAGAAAATTGGATTTGAGAGAAAACCAAAATGAATTCTTAGGACCTTGGGATGATTTAGCCATCGACGTGACTTTGTAACCCTTCAATACACATTTCTAAAGCTATCTCTGTTGCTTTTCCTTGACACCCAATAGATTTTCAGTGGATGACAAAATAGAGGCTAATTTTAGCATGGAAGCAAATAAACAGAACAAACAGTAATACATTCTAAATAAAATAAAAATGATCTTTGAAAAATAAATTTTCAATTTAAATATTTGTACCACTAATCTTTTCTGTTGCCTGAAAACTGAGCTGACTTTGCTTGCTAAATCATTAGTCACTGGAATAAATATTGTTCCCCTGTTTAACAGGAAGCCAAATGAAACATAAGCAGTCCTGTCTGCAAGATATCCAGCTACATGGCCCATGTGTCTGATAGGGGTTTACTGGGCACAAAGCAGTCCCCTTTCATGGACATGTTTGTCTTAAATTCTCAGAGTTACCTCTGCCTTCCTCTCTCTTTAACAAGAACAACAGCTCTTTGCAGTACCCAGGTAGATTTCTAGCTTTCAACTAAAGACAAACCCTGAGACTCTCCCTAAGAGGGTACAAAAGAAACAATTAACTAAAGTGGAAACTAGATATTTCACATAAGTTTATTAAATAATAGTTAACTTTCAGAATATTAGGGGCTTAAGATACAGAGAGAGCTAAAGATATGGTACTTATCTGGAGTCAGCTGATGGCCTTCGGAGGCTCAAATTGTATTTTATGAACTCAGACAGAGAAAGGTCCACTTCTACATAATTATTTCCCTGTTTACTTGTATCAAGAGAAGTCTCTGGTCTCAAAGCCAGTTCAAAAAAGGTCAGTATAAGAGAAGCACAGCTCTAAGGCAACAGGCCAAGCTGAAGAGTGAAGGAAGTCTGATGGGGGTGAGGGGGGCGCATTCAGGTGCTTTGGCAGCTTACCCAAACTAAGTCAGGTGTTCTCTCGCCTGAGTTCGTCCATCCTTTATATCAGACGGTAACACGTTTTACATGATCTGAAGTCATTTATTCTCCATAGTTATTATCTATAACTTCTGTTCTGTGTATTGATAGTGACTACTCAGAATTATTCCATAGTAATTACTCCATTAATTTACCTTCCTCTGACTATAATTGTGGACAATATATTGTTACTTCCCATTTGCTCCTCAGTTGACTCTGATATGGTATTTAGTTCAATACTGGTCATTCAGTTCTCCCTAAGGACATCTTTGGAATCCATGTTCCTAATTCCAATAAATTTCAACAATAAGTCTTGAGTACATTACAGTGTAAATTCTAGTATAACATACATAATTTATATAGCTTCAGTTCATTTATTCTGAAGCATGTTTAAGTTAGTTTAAAATGTCAAATGAAAAAAAAAAAAAGTCGGGCGTGGTGGCGCACGCCTTTAATCCTAACACTTGGGAGGCAGAGGCAGGCGGATCTTTGTGAATTCAAGGCCAGCCTGGTCTACAGAGTGAGTTCCAGGACAGCTGGGGCTACAGGGAGACCCTGTCTCAAAAAGACTAAATAAATAAATAAATAAATAAATAAATAAATAAATAAATAAAATGTCAAATGATGCTATAAACACCAGCAAGTCCTTTAGGACCTCTACAACATGGCTTAGAGCCTCTACCCCTATGGTTGCTGGCAAATTGGGCTTCATTTTGCTTCCAGATCTTTTTGGTGAGACCTGCCGTTTTATTTCATTTCTTCTCCCATCCTCATTTCTCTTTCACAGCTCTGGAACTGTTACCATTTTCTCTGAATTTCTGGTGTTTTAAGGTTCCCCAGGTTTTACTGTGATCCTATCTTCCTTCAGTTTTCTGGGTACTTTCTGCTTCTTTAAATTTAGAAACCCATATTTTGTTTTCTAGCATTTCTTATTACAGTATTTCTTTGATAGTTCTCTCTCTCTCTCTCTCTCCTCTATTTCAGAAATCCATTTATTTTAGTAATGTAGCTAAAGCCTCTATTTTTTCTCTTCAATTTCTATATTTTCAATTTTATTTTCCACATTAAGTATGTCTTCTGTCACATTTCAAAATTCTAAAAGCTCTTTCTTTTCTGAAGCAACCTTTTTCTTTTAAAAATAAATTCCAAAAAATAAAAATAAAATAAATAAAATAAATAAAAATAAATTCCACTCTCATATGTCAGGTCAACATATTATATAATTATTTTTTCTTTTGAAGATTTATTTTGTAACTTATCAACAAGTTCCATCCCTTTTGCCCCCTGATTTCTTACAAAGCTCCATCTTCTTTTTAAAGGAAAGAAGTGGGGGAGGGTGGCAGGGTCTTACCATATAGCCTAGGCTAGCCTTAAGTTCTTGATCTTCCCGTTTCAGCTTCCTGAGTGTGAGAATACAGCCACAGCCACCATGCTAGCTCTCCATCTCTCCTTTCTCTAATCAGGAGAGGGCTCTGCCAGTGCCCTGCCCGCCGAGATTCCTATCATCATTCTCACTCACCTGGGCTTTAATCCTCACCATCATTTCCTCTCTTATTCCATTCAAGCATCACTAGAACAATGTCTAGATGGAATGACTTTTATTTAAAATGAACGCATTTCTCAGAGTTCTGCAGGCTGGGAAGTCCAAGCGTGAGGTGCTAGCAAATTCAGTGTCCATTTCTCTGGGATACTTATTTCAACATTTGATTCCAAATTAATTAACCTGACTAGTTTTTCTTTAGAAAGCATGTGCCTCTTAAAAACAGGGGTCATTTCTGTATGAATGAACTGTAAGTTTCATAAACTTTTTTTTTTTTTTTTTTTTTTTTGGTGTTTTTGAGACAGGGTCTCCCTATAGCCCCAGCTGGCCTGGAACTTGCTCTGTAGACCAGGCTGGCCTTGAACTCACAGAAATCTGCCTGCCTCTGCCTCCCAAGTGCTGGGATTAAAGGCATGTGCCACCAAGCCCGGCTAGGTTTCATAAACTTTCTTAGCTGCCTATTCAATAAATATATTTACAGTTGTTTTATAGTAACAGAAACTCTTTGGGTAGACCAAGTGCTCAGATAAATATATAACTTCCCAGGATCCATTGTGGCCAGAGGCTTTATTTATTTATTTATTTATTTATTTATTTATTTATTTAATGCGTATGAGTCTTTTCCCTATATATATGTAAGTAACCTGTGTCATGCAATGTCCACAGAGGTCAGAAGAAGATGTTGGGTCCCTTGGAACTGGGATTATAGATGGCTGTTAGCTGCCATGTGAGTTCTGGAAACTAAACTCAGGTCTTCTCTAAGAGCAGCCATTGCTCTTAACTATTGAGTCATCTCCTCAGTCCTATAGGGGCCACATCTGACACAGATTTGGCTAATATGCATAAGATAAATTCTGATAGGTATTTATGAAAGCTATTGCTTTCTTGAAAAAAGGTCACCCATTTCTTTATCCCGCCTGAAATGCAGATATGTAGCTGGGTATCAAACAATTATCATGCAGAAAGGGGGTAAAAAGCCTGAGCATGAAATCTACATGTGAAGAATGAGAACAGAGCATAACCAAGATAGTCAGGGACCAAAGAGCCACGATATCCTCTGGGGTACCAGCCTCCAGACTTCTTGGAGTCAAATTGTTTCAGTCAAAATTTTGTGCCACAAAGTTCCAACACAAGCCCTAGCTAAGAGCTCCAATTATATCCTGTTGTAATTCATCCTTAAACTCACTTATACAAAGTCTTGTGTACACTTGACAATATAGTCATTGGACAGTAATTAAATTGTGAATGATTTGGCCAAAAGTTGAGTTTTGGTGAAGGGGACACTAAGGCTAAAGTCTGGCTTGACTCTTGGGTGGCCTTTGATGCTGACCTTGTGAGTATGATGATTTGGCATGGGCTAAACTGGGGGTTCACCGTGTTCATGTCCATGTTAACACTGACCTCATTACTTCCATTAAACATCTATACAGGCCGGGCTTGGTGGCACACGCCTTTAATCCTAGCACTCTGAAAGCAGAGGCAGGCTGATCTTTGTGAGTTCAAGGCCAGCCTGGTCTGCAGAGCAAGTTCCAGGACAGCTGGGGCTCGAAGAGACCAAAAAAAAAANAAAAAAAAAAAAAAAAAAAAAAAAAAAAAAAAAAAAAAACCCAAAAATCTATATAGATTATATACTATATAGATATATATTATTACTATATAGTGTGTGTTTCTATTTGTTTTCCCCACGGGGTATTTTTTGAGTGCCGTTTGACAGAAAATCATCTGGCATAGACTGTCATTGTTCAAAGCCTATCTTTGCTCTTCATGTGTTTGAAGCTCTCATTTGTCACCCATGTTGAAGTTATGTTATCAGTCTCCAGGCAGCTAATTACTTGAAACCAATTATTTAAATGAGGGGCTGGAGAGATTTCTCAATGGTTAAGAACACTGGATGCTCTTGCAGAGAGAGGACCCGAGTTCAATTCCCAGCACTTACATGGTGGTGAACAACTGTCTGTAACCCTAGTCCTGGGGAATCTCACACCTTCTACTAGCCTCTGTAGGCTTTCCACAAGAGGGTGAATTTACATATGTGTAGGTAAAACACTCATGTACATAAAAATAAATTAATTAATAAAAATTTTAAAACAATTATTTAAGTGAAAAGTGCTTGTTTTTCTTTTTAAGTTAAGTTTATCATATTTTATTTAGTGTGTGTATATGTGTGTGTGTGTATACACACACACACACACACACACACACACACACAAACACATATGCCATGGGCTGCTTGTGGTAGAGGTCACAGCTTTCAGTAGTTGGTTCTCTCCTTTTACCATGTGGATCCCAGGAATTGAACTCAGGTTGTTAGTCTTGGTGGCAGATGTCTTTATGGGTTGAGTCAGCTTGATGGCCCCAATGCCTGTTTTGTTTTTTGTTTTTTTTTTCCTTCCATAAAGCACTTCCATCAAAGAGTAGGCCACTTAAAACACAATGTCCCCATAGTGATTCCTAGTGCCAATAATGCTGCAATGAGTTAATGACTTCAGATCTCAACACCTAACCCAATAGCAGTTTTACTATTTGCTCACATCACTGTCAAACTATATCCAGATGGTCCTCCCACGAGGGCCCTCAAAGAGCTCCCATGGCATAACCCCTGATACAGGTTCCCCTGGCCTTCCGCTAGACCCTTCACATCTGACTGGCGAATGCTGAGGGGACCTAAAAGTGAAATACCTTTCAAGGAGGCTTTCGGGGTACTTTACATCACCTCTTCCATTGGTAAAAATAGTCTCATCTTGGTCCACTTAGATGTGAGGCTTGGAATGAAGTCCACCTGTTAAAAGCAGGAAGAAAATAAGAGTGCAAACACAGCTTGCCACAGTCTCAAAATGCAACTGTAAATATATGCATTTTTTGTTTCTATATAATTCTCTCAGTACAATGACTTTTGCCTGGATTCCTGGCCTAACTGACTGATTGTTAGAAACAGCTGAAATATCATGTTTATTACGAAGGCTCATTAATACATTTTCCCACTAGCTACAATAAATCCAAAGCTCCAGTCTGCCTTGAAGATGTGTAATCAGTTTGAGAGAAATGAGTGAACGCAAAACAGTTTAATAAGTAAGACAGTACAGTACTTACATATTGTGTTAGCTGCTTTCTTGACAAAATATCAACATAAAGAAGGAAGGTATGTATTTATTTATTTTATTTTATTTTGTCTTTTTTGAGACAGGATGTTCCTGTAGCCCCAGCTGTCCTGGAACTCACTTTGTAGGCCAAGCTGGCCTTGAACTCACAGAGATCCACCTGCCTCTGCCTCCCAAATGTTGGGATTAAAGGCGTGTGCCACCACGCCTGGTGGAAGGTTTGTTTGAACTGGCAAAGTCAGAGGACGTTCAGTGCATCAGGGTGGCAAGTACATGGTAGTCACTCTGCTATATGGTATGAGTCTAGGACACAGTGTCTCACGTTGTTGCTGGAGGTAGCTGGACTGGACCCAGAGCCAAGTACTATCTTCAGGGGCCTGTCCTATGAGTCTGTTCCCACCATCCAACCTCCACCACCTAAAGGATCCACAGCCTCCAGAAATAGCACCATAACCTGAGGGGCAAACATTCAAAGCAGGAGCCCTTGGGAAAATTTCAGACTCAAAGCAAATGCTTCTAAATACAAAGGAGTAACACAGAACAGTAACTTAGCTCTCATGTTTGGCATCTGCATCACATACAAATGATGTATAGTGTGTTTATTTAGTTAGTTATCATCTGTTTAATTCTTGGTCTTTCCCAGTGAACCATATTCTGAGAATTGTGCTGAGAACAGAGATCAAGTCTAGTTTTCTCAGCAATGTGTTCCTAATGCTTGGCATGGAGGCACTCAGTACATATTTGAGGAGAAAACGAGTGCTTTAATGAATTGAAAGAGATGCTAAAAAATGAGGCAATGATGAAAAATGGAAAGAACCAGACTTTGGCACAAAGAACGTCATGCAAAGAGAAAGGAAGCTTATTTGTTTAAAACCTGAAGACTAGTCAACTATATGTCTACCGCTGTGGCTTAAAGCAGATATGCAAAAGAATCCTGTTTTAATTAAAAAAACAGTTTTCACTAAAGAGAATTATTTGTGTTTAGTTAGTGTGGTACATTGTTTTAATGTCAGTGTGATGATTTTAATAGTTACTTCCAGAAGTTTGAGGATACATTTTATGTCGCATTGTTAGAATTGCTGTTAGGGGCCGGGCATGGTGGCGCACACCTTTAATCCTAGCACTTGAGAGGCAGAGGCAGGCAGATCTTTGTGAGTTCAAGGCCAGCCTGGTCTACAGAGTGAGTTCCAGGACATCTGGGGCTACAGGAAGACCCTGTCTCAAAAAGACCCCCAAAAAAAAAATAAATAAATAAATGAAAGAATTGCTGTTAGGGTGCAGAGATATACAAACAGTATAGGGCCCCTATCAAGGATCTCTTTCTTTTTTTTTTTTTTTCTTGTCACAACACCGATTGAAGTAAAACAACACAAGTTGCCACTTCACCCAAAAGCGGTGTTTTTACTCTGCCCCTTCTTGACGGCTCAATGAGTCACTAGCAAAAGGCTCATTGAGTGCTTTTAAAGGGGAGTTAAGGATCTCTTTCTATTCTCTCCTCTCTGCGTCTGTCTCTTTGTCTTTGTCTGTGTATCTCTCTTCAAAGAAGAGAGCTGGCTATTAACTCATTGCTAACAAAGTGTCATCTGGGTGTGGTGGCACACACCTTTAATCCCAGCACTTTCGAGGCAGAGGCAGGCAGATCTCTGTGAGTTTAAAGCCATCCTGGTCCGCATAGTGAGTTCTAGGACAGTTGGAGCTGCAGGGAGACCCTGTCTCAAAAAGACCAAAAAACACAACAAAAAAACCAAAAACAAAAATAAAAACAAAAAACCTAAGTATCAGAATGTTATTATCTTGTAAGTTTATTAGGCATCTATATTTCATTTTTCATCAAAGTACCTTTGAATACACTATATGGATGTGACAACAGAATATTTTACTGGCATTGGATTTTAATAAAAAATAAAGAATTCACTCTGAGGCAATATTGTACAAAGCTGTGATAATTCCTGTGATAATGTAAAGATGGAGAAGTCACCATCTCTTTTAAAGTTCTATGTGTTTATCCAGGTTCTGGGGTTCACACACAGGGGCTTGAATAATGACTTCACCATTTACTAATTAGGAGATCTCAACTTGATTAGTCTCTCTGCAATTATTTTTTATTTTTGCAAAATTAGGATGGTAACATTTAACTTTAATGTTATTATGTAAGGTTAAATGGAACATATGTAGCCTAGTGATTTGTACCCCGTAAGCATTCACTAAACGTTACTTACCATCATAATTACCATCCGCTGATTGGACAGAGATTGATGTTTCTCTCATTGTCTCATTCCGTCATTTGCCCTTCCATCTTGCCTAACAGTATGTGAGAAATCAGAGGAAATATAAGTGCTTTGGAGGAGCTGTAAGCTTAGAGGTTTGGAGGGAAGAATGGGCCTAGGAAAATAGCTTTGCTGGAAAGGACCTGGGAGCCTGGAGAATTCAGCCTGTTTACAGGAACTGCTGTTTTAACAAAGGTGTGATGTGATTAGATTTCTGCTCAGAAAGTTCTATTGCTAAAAACATATAAGCGAAGGGGTGCGAACTGGAGCTAGGGTGTGTACTGGAGTGCTGCACCATGTAAAATAACGAGGCATTAATTCAGTAGGAAAAGAAATTGACCAAAGAGTTGTTGCAGAAACAAAGGCAAGATATCTGTGGATGATTAGCTGCAGGAGTGAAGGGCTCCACCATGCTGGATCATAAAGTTACTAGGAACATCAGTAAAGGAGGTTAAGGATATCACAGATAGAGCTGAGTGTGTATGCATTTCAATTTGGCTTGAGATTGTCTGGTTTAAGAATGAATGAGACTGAGGCCTGGCGTGGCGGCACACGCCTTTAATCCTAGCACTTGGGAGGCAGAGGCAGAGGCAGAGGCAGAGGCAG